>SNQJ01S0042581.1:35452-69318 GCA_010110895.2 Picea sitchensis
ATTATCCCTTCAAATCCTCACACATATCTCTCATATATCTTAGATAAGATATGACAACTAAATCTCCATGATCTTCTCCTTAGAATAGGCTTGAATTATCTCCTCAAATCTTTAAATGGTGGAGGAAGTATTCGAGAAGTCTTTTTGAAATAATCCTTCACATATTCCTACACATGACAATGGTCACACATTTTTGAGATATATATGAAAACATGCCAATTTTCTAATATTTAATCACAAATTCCCTTTTAATACTAAAATGAATAAAGTGGAAAATAATAAGGTGAAACCCATATTTAATTATGAAAATGGTATCATGAAAGGTTAATGGGGCGATGAAATGTGAAGAATGATGAAGGGAAAGGTGGATGAAAATACGACATTTCTGAGTCCCAACATACCCCCCAACTGAACTTGTTGCATTTCCACATGCAACTATGCATGGATCTTCTCAAGAAATTTTGGCATCTGAATTTTGGCTTTGAGTGATGATAATGGATATTTCCAGGATGGGATTTACGTGAGTAAGAAATGACATTTTCTTATGGTCGGTTCTTGTGTGACAACCATGAATATAGAGAATTTTGGTTCTTATGTAAACAACATTCATTTTGTTATTTGTTCTCTTGTTGTTATGATAATAAAATGTTGGTTCTTGTGTAAACAACATTCATTTCGTTATTTATTCTCTTGTTGTGATGATAATAATTTGCCCATATTCTTACTGGAAAATATATACTATCAATGTGCATAAGGAAACATCATTGAGTATAAGAAAGCCCTTTTTTATATTTGTGAATCATGCCAATATCTATATCAATGCTTATGAAGCAAAGTGAAACAGAGTATCATTGGAAAAGAAATGTTCATAATTGGTAAATGAGACGAAAAATGGAATGATGGTAGTGGAAAAATGGAGTGATGATAGTGAATAAAGTCCCCAATTGAATTGGTTTGCATGTCCTTATGCAGCGTGTGAAGTGCATAGAAATTGAAGGGGGAGCGTGGTGAGGTATTTTTCCAAATTTATTCACTCTAGAATGTAAGGAATTGAATGATTAAAAGGTAGAAAACAACATGCCTCCACTTACCCAAAATGTGTCAATGAACTATGTAATAGGAATATGGCTAATCTGCGACTCTTTTGGAGCATGAAAGAGATTTCCTTCTGTTGTAGGATGATGTGAAAGGTGACTGCTTCTATAGCTATGACTACTATAATTGTTGGTTGAGGAGAATGTGAAGTGGAGGAATGAACTAGGATGAATCATGGAAAAGAGGAAGTATGAAAGTGGAACTGTAGTACTCTCAGATAGCAGTAGTCATGCTGACGTAATTGCTGATAGAGTTATGAAAAGTTTATAGTCTTCACCCGCTGCTAATTTGATGGTACAATTCTAGTCATGTGAATGAATGTGTCGATGTTTATGAAAGATAAGTCATTGGATTACCGACTGCATGTCCTTATGCAACGTGGCATGAGTCATAGAAGTGAAAAGGAAAGGGAGCATGGTGAGGGATTTTTCCAAATTCATTCACTCTAGCATGTAAGGAATTGCATGATTAAAGAGTAGAAAACAACATACCTCCACTTACCCAAAATGTCAATGAACTATGTAATAGGAATATGGCTAATGCGGCTACTGGAGCATGAAAGATTTCACTGCTGTAGGATCATGTGAAAGGTGACTGCTTCTATAGCTATGACTACTATAATTGTTGGTTCAGAGAATGTGAAGTGGAGGAATCTGAACTACGGATGATGAATCATGGAAAAGAGGAAGTATGAAAGTGGAACTGTGGTACTGTCATATGACTGGAAAAATATTGCTGCAAGTGCTGGTGGAGTCATGGTAAAGTGTATAGTCTTCACCTGCTGCTAAACCTGATGGTACAATTCTAGTCATGTGAATGAATGTGTCGATGTTTAGCATGAAGATAAGTCATTGGATTACCAGCCATTGATGAATGTCATTAACCAATGTGAGGCAAACTCACCATTGATGTCAATGAGTGCCAAGGTACCTAAGTACATCTTGCGAAGTGAGAATCAATGAGTTGATGTCGAGCCACTTGCAATATTTGACAATCAATGGATGGTTATGTATTCCCATGATTATCAGTGAGAGAAGTTGCCCTTAAGGCATGCAAGCCTCTAGGTACTCAACTGGAATCTAGTCTATATCCCAGATAAGTTATTGAGGTAGATGGGGCAAGAATTGTTGAAAGGTGGGCCTTAAGGAATCCCACATCAGTCAATGTGAGTTATGATAAAAAGATTGGTAGGACTATAGGAAAGATCTTAGTAGCAACAATGCTTATGGAAAGACAATGTAGTCATGGAAAGGGAGATAGATAGTTTTATTAACAAGGAAAAATGAACTGAAAAAGATAAAGAGATGTATGTGACTCAGAAAGATAGGCATGTGCGAAGTCATGAAGGATAATTCAATGGAATATGGGCTTCAACACAGGGATGCCCAATCTGCTTTGAAGGAGAAATGGAGGAATAAATTCATGACACAAATGGGTTTATGAAAAGGTTTATGTGTAACAATAAACGTCATGATGTTTATGATGAGTAACAACTCCTTCAAGTAGTCAAGAAAGCATGTCTTTTTTTCAAAAGTTTTTGTGATTTTTGAAAATCACTTCAGCAGCAAGATGCGATCGACCGCGGTCCTGAAAAAAACTTAGTACAAATCCTACATGAAAACTTGTGAGATGTTTGAAAATATAACATGCAAAAAAAAGGACAAATGCGACAAAGTAAAAAAATAAAATAAAATGTGTTTTATGCCTCTTGTCGTGATCGTTGCGCGCACGTTTGTTTCATTGTTGATTGCTTTCTTAGCGTAAAATCGCAAAAACATGTGTTCATATTGTTTTCAGGAATTTATAAAACGGTCCATTTGCAATTTATTTGTCTTTGTTTGGTTTTATTTTTATAATTTGTTTTTATTTTAAATTTATTTTTTTATTTTTTATATGATTTTTTTATTTGGTATATTTTCAAAGCAAATAAGATTTAAACCAAATTTTTATAATAATTTTTTGTTTGTTTGTTATTATACAAATTTTTATATAATTTTTTTTTGTTGTTTATTAGAATGGTTTTGTAATAAAAAAAATAAAAATTATATTATATATATTGGTTTTCTTGTTTTGTTATAAAACAAGAAAACCAATTTATATATATATATATATTATAATACAACAAAACAAAAAAGATGGAATATTTATCGTGCAATCAATCCTTCATATACCTGCACCATTAAGTTGCCATGAATGTTTTCATTCGATAGGAGAAATTTGTAGCGCTCACGCTGTATCAGGACCAGACCAACACTTCATGCGATTGAAGGTCAAACCAGCAGGATGTTTCGATTCACTGTATTTTTGTCGTACCATTTAGTCATTCCCTTCTTGCACCATATCTTCTCCAAATTTTCATGGCAGGGACGAACCTCTGAATATGCGTTCCAAGGCTGACCATATGCAAAGCTTCGCTACAAGTATATTTGCATATGCTATCATAGGTGTATTGGGTCGGCTTTTCTCTTCTCCAACGTGAGGTCACACATGTGCTGCCAAATAAAGGGCGGATCTGTTATTGCTCCTCAGCAGTCATTCTTCGAATAAAGATTTCATATGCACAGTGATTTAGCCAAGATTAACGCTGCTGCATATTTCAGAACCATAGTCATTATTGCTCATCAAATTGCTGCAGCCCCATAGGTTCACTCGAAGAGGAATATCCCAGCCTTATAGGCTTTATACTCCATATGCACTTTACCATTTTGCAGAGGAAAGTTGTTGGTAAGAGGTCCAGGAAAGCATGGATCAGATACCATGCTCATTCCTACTCTTGTTAGTGTGTAAACCAAGACATAGTCGTGACTAAGAACATAGCCTTTCTTGGCGCGCAACAAGCTGTAATGCCTCAGGTGAAATTTTCTGAGTTTCTAGGAGAAAAGAGTGCATGTTCTGTTAGAGACACACTTGGAGACTCACATAATTTTAGATATAACGTGGAGGTTGATAGTCTAGAGATGCTATCGCCAATGAAAATCATTGTTCATTTCCAACCATAAAAATGCCAGATAAACACCAGTTAATTCACGTAACCACTTTCAAAATCCAGATGTGTCGGCTTGGAGCTATAGATGCGGGCGCTTGAATAAACTTTAATGACCGAATATATATGGGACGGTTGAATTTATATTTTTATCTCCTTGCATCAGATTACATATGGAAGAAATGGATTGGCAAGAAGATTGATGGGAATCAAATTAACTACAATAAAATCGGTGCACCGTTAAATATAATCAAATAAGATTGTTGCAAATCAATCAAATAAGATCTAGTCTTACAACCTTCGATAGAAAAATCTTTGAATGCATGGCATTGCTAGTAAACTAGAAGTCGAGAAAACCAAAGTCCTTATTAATGTTACGGTGTCAGCAACTTCTTTGATGTCCTTGATGATTGAATCCGGAATCGTAACATGATTTTAGTCCACCTCATAAACAAGTGTAAATTTAGTCTATTGCTTCAATTCGCTTAGCACAACACTGTCATCCCTTAGCACAACACTGTCATTAGACCTTATCATGATCCTATCGGCCATGTTATTATAGTCACTCGCAAAAACCAAGCCTTCTATAATAATCAACATAAAATAGTGATGGAGAAAGCTAAACTTGGTCCTCTCCCCATACTATATTCATCTTAGAATTACGATTGTTTGATGTAGTAGCTGGACGCGACGAGTACGAATTAGGATTACATCCACGTCTACCTTTTCCTGATAGAATAGAATGCAGGTAATTCATATATAAATGTTTGAATCCTCCCATGGAATTTACCACCGATCCAAGACGCTTAATAGAATCCCCAGTGTCAGGCCAGTGTTTGGTGCAAACCAGTTCCCACACATTATCATTCATGGCTTCCTGACGCCACACTCTACAGATGCAGGCAGCTACTGCCAGAGATTGAGTGTCAAGATGCCTGAAGACTTGGTGCATTAGGTCAGAGCTCTCAACAACTCCATCTCAGTTATATGTTTTCTTCCTTTGGATGAGTTAAAACACCATGGTCTGGGCTGGATTCCTCTTGAATGCTTCAATCCTCAGATAATTTCAAAATTTCCTCTCCCCAAATTCAATCCTCAGATTCCAAAATGTTGGGTTCTATGATATTTTATTGTTTATTTTTTGTATTTTTTCTAACATACTTATTGTTTTATTTCTTTGATTTGCAGATGGAGGATGCACAACTTTTCATTCATTTCTTCTATTATGTTTTTAAAGTAAAAAAAATAAAAAATAAAACTATTTTACAAGCTTATTAAAAATCTATGAGCAAATGGAAGACGAAAAAAAAAGAAGATTAGGCAAAATCTTCAAATCAATTAATTGATATTCCTCAAATCAACCAATCAGTCATCCTACTTTATGATCCTCGCGATCGCATGAAGCGCAGATGAGAGCATACTTATTCTAGCAAAAATAAAAACTTGAAAATAAAACCCTACCTACACTACGCTAATTAGAAATGAGAAATTAGTTACGTATAGTCAAATACCCAGTGTAGCCAAGCACGCAATAGTAATAAGAATATGTTCACTATGAATTTTGCAAATGACAATCGAAAATATATATAACCGTGCGAAATTAACTGTTGAAACTGTAATTTAACAAAATAAAAAGAAAAACTGAATGGATCTAACCTGGTACCTGCTTGAAACCATAGTTCGATAATGCTTTCATAGGCATATTTTTCACTCCTTGGATCATGTTGCAACTCCTCGTTATCCTCCTTGACCTCATGCTCGCATAATTGTTCCTTATCAGATGTGCAGGGTTCCTTCTATGTTGTTTCTTCATTTTCCTCTGGAGGAGTAATTAAAATTTCAACTCCTGTCAAGATCTCCTCTTCCAGAGAAGAGGAGATCCTGACTTTTGCTAAGATCTGAGTGAGTTGTTCCAAGATTATACTCATATTTAAACCATATTGAAAAAGGAGAATGATTTATCATCAAAGATTTGAATTTTAAAACTATGAAATTAAAACTATTTGTAAAAATAAAACAGACCAAACTTGAACTCCTTGCGTTACTAGGACCATGTTGTCACCAAGTTATTGGTTTGTACAATTCTAGATCATCATAAATAAAAACTAAATTTGCATAAATAAAAACACATTTTTGCATAAAATAAGGAGAAACACACTTCTGCATAAAAGGAAGAGGAAAACCTATCTTTGGAGCAACCCCACTAAAGTGGATGTGCAGGTTCTTACCTCTCGTCTTACCATCTTCTCTCCACCCTTCGGCCATCCATAAAACCAATCTAAAGTCATTAAATAAAACTAATTCAAATGCTACCTATTACCATTTACAAGTCCCCGACAACGACGCCAAAATGTTGGTGTATAAATATGTCATTGCATACCTTACACTCATTTATATGTCAATCTAGGATTCGTAATTAGTAGATTTGATGCACTATATGTGCCGATAACATATAGGTTCCTATTTCTATTTAGTATAGCTTAAATAAGAAAACCATTTTAAAACAAACACACAATCTTCACACAATTCGAAAGATGGAAAGCAAAACTCATAAACAAGAAAAATCTCTTGCTCAGGTGATGGACATGTTCATTGATGTCTCATGAAAAGAAAATATGAACTTTGATTCTATCTCCTGAAGCAACTAAACTAACAACAATTAACACCTTGCGCATTCACAAAATTCCATTATAGGTGCATGTAGGGTGAGAGATGGAGGTCTTGATTGTGCATGTGTTAGCAAGGTGTAACCTAATTTATTATGGAAAAGAAAGCTAAGCGTAATGAGATTCTCCATTAAATCTCATGTATGGTGAAAGATGGAGATCCAACTATCCCTGCATTCCACACTTTGCAACAAATTCGAATAGTGAAATCAAAACGAAATAACATGAAATCAAAATAAAAGGTACTTGAAATGAAAATCTACACTAACAATTTACAATGAGCTTTCCAAGATGGATCGGTGGCCCTTATCGATGCCAACATGGAAGGTTTAGATCAACAGATGCTAAATTCTATGTGACACAAGATCACTGAATTCAAAACTTGCATTAATCTTCAACAAGTAGGTTTACAAAAAGAGTTGTTTCATTAATCAAATCTACATCATAACAATTCTCTTTCAATCTACATAATAATAATTCTCTCCTAAGAACCAATCTTACATCATAATAATTCTCCCCCCCTCATGAAGAGAGGGCACTTTATTTTATACATGAGAGCTTTGAAAAGAAGATAAGCATCTCATAATTATAGATCCACTTTTATCTCAACCAATTTTCCCATTATTACAAAATATTATCCCTTCAAATCCTCACACATATCTCTCATATATCTTGGATAGGATATGACAACTAAATCTCCATGATCTTCTCCTTAGAATAGGATTGAATTATCTCCTCAAATCTTGAAATGGTGGAGGAAGTATTCGAGAAGTCCTTTTGAATTAATCATTCACATATTCCTACACATGACAAATCTCACACATTTTTGAGATATATATGAAAACATGTCAATTTTCTAATATTTAATCACAAATTCCCTTTTTATTTACTAAAATGAATAAAGTGGAAAATAATAAGGTGAAACCCATATTTAATTATGAAAATGGTATCATGAAAGGTTAATGGGGCGATGAAATGTGAAGAATGATGAAGTTAAAGGTGGATGAAAATACGACATTTTTGAGTCCCAACAGTATCCTCTCTTGATACCTCGTCCGTAGGGCCACATCTCTTCGATGGCCTTTCTTATTATATTCTTCTCTCTAGAACATATATTTTTCCCACACTCCCTTCTATCTTGGTTTATTTTCTCTTCATATTGGATCTTATGGTTCATTTCTCACCCCTTACATTTATTTCTTTCTCTTCTTGACTCACCTCTTTATCTCAGCTATTCTTGCACATCTCTCATCTCTTCTTACCAGTTTCTCTTATGGATCCATTCTTTCTCACTTCACCTCATTTTCTTCTGGATTCCTTCTAGTGGATCGAATTTATCTCTCATATTTTCTTGTTTCCCCTTATTTTCATCCCCCCCTCCGCGTGAGGGGGTTTACTCTACCATTCTATCAAGACCCATGGGAATTATCCCCTTCTCCATTAATAACATATTTGTCCATGGAGTTATTTCTTCTAATAGTCTCCTTCTAGGGATACTGCAAACTTTATTTTAGCACTACAAAAGACTCATTGCATTCAATAGAAAAGTTAATAAATTACCCTTCTCTCACATGCTCAAACCATAAATTGACAGCTTTGGCCCAGTTATTATCCACATATCTCAATCTATTGACTACAACTAGGTCCCAAACCAATGATTCTTGGGATCCCCATATAGAGTTAATCTTTTTCTGTCTCTTTATCCACTCATGCAAAAAAAAAGGAAATTCAACAAAGAAAATTTCATGTAAATATTTATAGATGTACCTTTGTTTCCATCGTTCAATTTTGATGTATAGGTTCTTTCTTTCTTTTCGGGTGAACTTGTCTACCTTATTAAAGATCCAGTATTATATCTCCATCTTGGAAGGTTTCCTCCTCATTTCCTTCCTTCAACATGTAGCATAAAACCTTCAGGTCTTGGAAACATAACCAATTGTTGGTTGAGGGTTTCAGACCCAGGGTTCCAAATGATTTACCAAAAAATACCCCATAGGTGTTGTCATATTCAATATTCAATGACTAAAGAAGGTCTCACCTGAGACACCATGAGAATCACAAAGACCATAGATTCTTTGAAAGGTTAAAAGGAAGGGAACATACAAAAAATATTCATCATATAACCATACATTCATTCATCTCTACCAAGATATTATTGCGCAAAACAATATAGAACATACATGCATTCATCCCATAATTCATTAAATGCAGAGACAAATATGCTTCACATATTATTCATTAAACTTAATGGCATTCGAATACATTTCCATACACACAAAGGCTAAATCATGCTTAGGATGAATTCATATCAAAACAGAGAGCATCCATATGCTCAGATCTAATTTCTCTCTCTTATTCACAAACATAATATCTCTAAACATAGTAATAACTTATACATAACAAAACTAGAGATATAAATCTCACATAACAACAATCCTCCTACTAAAATATTACCCTTAGTGAAGAAAAAACCAACCCTTACATATCTGCATGTGATCCCTATATCTCCCATAAAGCATGGAAATCATAACAAAATTTCCAACTCACCCACAACATCGACCATGACCAATCGGTTTGTTACACAAATGGTTACAATGATTACTGAAGATCTTCGAGTATTTGTCCCACATGTTATTTCTTCAAGTCCTTGTGTGCATTACAAAATGGGTTGGTGAGTGCAGTAAATCCTTAGCTTGCATAGGAACTAAAACTTGGCACCTTGTGGTTCATCTCCTTCAGCATGCATGCATTGTTGACTTCTGGCATGTAGGAAATATTTGAAAAACGTTGGGTACCAACAATAACATTTCTAGTAGTTTTACCAAAATATATAATTATTGGAATGTTTAATCTCCATTTCGCCCGCTTTTCTAGCATCATATGACCTCTAACTCACTGAAAACTACAAAGTCTAACCCTAAATTTGACCAAAAAGGGTCAACAATTATATTACCCCCAAAATATTCACTCCTAGCATGGATAATAGCCCCAAAAGTTGCACTACTTTTCCAAATAACCAATTTTGAATTGTTTCTAGGCTGAATTTGCTAAAATGGGAAGTTATTTATGTGTGGACAATTCTAAACCCTAATTACATTTGGTAACCTTGATTTGGTCATATTTAGACATTATTTTGAATACCATGTCAAGGGGGTTTAACCACTATTGTTATCACTTAAAAATTGTTCACTTGTGACATTTACACAAGTTCACTGAAATACACCATTAAAAAACACATTTTCCACCCATTTCTCCTCATTTTCCACCTCCACTAGACCTCCAAAAGTTTTTGAGAAAAACATGGGCTTTGGCCCATTAGGGCTAGGGAATATTTTACCCCTAACAAGTGTTTTGTCTAGTGCAAAAAGTACTCCCAAAACTTTCACTTGCTTGTAAAAACCACAATTTTGATTGTTTCCAACTTAAATTTTCCAAAAATGGAAAGTAGTTATAAGTGGACATTTCTAAACCCTAATTATTATTCTTATCCTTGATATGGTCAATTAATCATTATTTTTAATGACCATGTCAATTGGTTTTAACCACTACTTTTCTTACAAATAAAGGCTCGAGGGCTCTCCATCCATCCATCAGTCCATAGTAGGTACACGCTACTGAAATCACACCACAGATATTGACGAATCCCTCTTTATAGTTCTTTTTTGTTCATGTTACTTTCTCACTAAACAAATGTTATAACCCTAAATTGCACTTTACATGCATACCTGGCATCAGGCCATCTTACTTGCTATTTTTTCCAAGCCATCATTGAACAACTCTTCTAAAACACCATTTTGTTGAAGATGTACTCGCCCTGCACCACTACTTCCCATGTACATATGCTAGCTGCACCATTACAGCCCACGTATACTCACAAAAAGCATAAAATTAAAAAATTGCAAAGGGATATGGGTTTTTGGGCCGTTACCTAACCATTTGACCGCCCATAGCCAGTCACCCAACCGTTACTATCTTTTTTGGCCTATAAAATAAGGTGTTGGGGTCCCATTCTAGGAAGAAGCACAGGAGCAAAGAAACTCTACCCATTTCAGTATTCCCCCTTTGCCCCAACATTTTGCAGCCACATTGTGAGTTTGAGCCAGAATTCCCTTTTCCTCCATTGCAAACCCTTGCCATTTCCCTAGAGAGAACTAAAGAGGAGAAGGATAAGTGGAAGCAGTTGGTGCATGGTGAAGAGGAGCCTAGGATTGAGTTCGAGGAGTAGTTGTCGGTCTCATATTGTAAGCTACTTTGTGAGATTAATATAAAGAAATATTTTTTCCATCCCGCCAAATGATGTCTTCCATCTTCATGGTTTATTTGTGTTTTGGTTATGATATCGAACCCACTAATCCATATATAGAATTCATGCTTGTAGTTTCTTGTTTATCTTTTGGTGAATGTAGGTCAGCCTTGGGAGGAGACTTGCAGTCGAGAAACAACCGAGCGCAAAGGGATCAACACTGGACATGGAGTTTAAGGTAGGAATACCGGATCCCTATACTTTGTTTTTTATATATAATTGTGGGGTAATGTCGGGATAGTTGTTAAAAGTAGGAGAGTTTAGACAGTTAGCTCTGTCTGCACTTTAGAACCCTGGTGTAGTTCGTAGGGGGTTTTCCCACTATCATTAGAATTGGCGACCATACTTGGGAACCTCTAAGGTTTTTAGGGGATATTCTTCTTGGGTGATTTAACTGGTTTAATTGCCTTTTGTGATTTTCTATAAGTGTTTGAGTATTTAAGGGATTCTGGTCTTCCATACCAGTACTCCCTGCCTTGTCATCTTGACTATTGTTTTATTTTTTATAAAGTTACAGAGGTGTACGCAGACTGTACTGGGTTTTCATGCGTACATACGCGCCCTACCTTTAGACAACCCACATACATACGTAGGTTGTTGAAGTCTTAGTAGCATGCCTGTGTTGAGAAAATATTTTTTAAAGAAGAGGCAGTCATCCTCTTCCCTGTCAAAAGTCATACTTCTCAGGGGTTTTCTTGATCTAGTCCTAGTCTTTGTTGTTACAGTCTTTAGCCTAGGTTTGACATTAGTTTTCTTGTCTTTAAAAAAAAAAAAAAAAAGATTTCTTATGTTGCCTAGATTTTTTAACTTATTTTTAGCTTGAAATTTTAAGAAAAATGAATCGTGTATTCATCAGTTTCTTTTAGAATCTTTTGTTATTTCTGCTTTTATTGGAAGAAAATTAAAAAAAATCGGTTTGTTGGATCTCTTTCTTTCTTGGCATTTGATTTGCATTGTTATTTGAAAAAGAAAAATAAATTAGCACAGCGTTGTGTTTTCTTCTAGTTTTAAAAGCATTTCAAAAGAAAAATAAGAAAGATAATCATTCTTACACACCTGGTGACTGTTCGCACGTTGGAAACCTAGTTTCCTTTATTTTAGGGACTTACACAGGTGACTGTGGGGGTATACCACGATGCCTAGGGAAGACGTCGGGCCATGCTTCGCAGAGTATACCTAGAGGGTGCTTCCGTATTTGAGTTGCACTTGCACCGATAATTTGCTCTAGTGTTGGCTAGTGTAACTATTCTTCCTACTAGATAGCGTATGCTTGATTTGCCTTTAGGAGATTTTAGTGTGTGCTCTGTGATCCCTAGTTTTCCATAGTGAGTTAGTCAGTCATTTATTTGGGTCTCTGACCTAAGGTGGTAGACCACCAACTCTGCTGGTCATGAGGAATTTTTGGTCTTCCACTTAGAAACGTGGAGCCGCCTCTCTATAGGCATTGTTTTTGTAACACTGGTTCATCGGAGTCAGTGTGTGAGACTTTTACAGACTTGAATGATCCCGCAAGTTGAGAACCTGTGCATAATATCATCATGGATAAAGTTCTCGATGATACCAGCCAAGGAACCCCTTCGTAAGGGGATTATTGTTCTTTTCCTTCCTTCGGAAACATTGGTGTCCCTTTGATGGCCACTTTGTACATTCCTAGTGTTATCACTGAAATTTCATCCCAAATGGTTACAGGAATCCAACATCTTCAAACATCTATCAGTTCACCCATGGACCAAAATGCATTTCCAAAAGGTCCAAAACTATACAACCAGTAATAAAATCATCATGCGCTAAGACTACACAGGAAGCATGCGCACATGCGCCATCCAGAAGTGCAAGCAAAGCACACATGCACACAAGGCGCGACTGTGGATGCAAAAAACTGTGCACCCCTCAGAACGTCGCATTTATGATGTTGGTCGGCCTCCCACCAACTTTTGGTTCAGCTTCGAAGTCAATTTGACATCTAAATCTCGACTAAATCTGGTTGGGTGGCTGGTCAAAGACCTAAGGGTGCCCTAAATGGCCCCTTGTTCACACTAAAGGCTGGTTGAATAATACCTCAAAGATATGCTATAAAAGGAGGCCATGAGTGCACTACATGGAATTCATTTGTATTGTTATGTTGCCTATATTCTCTTGGAGGATCCTCTTTCCTTGTCAAGAGAATACAAGCATAATTTCATTTGAGCTATTCACATCACCTCTTGAGTGAATGAGCTTTGGATTCTTTCACCATTTCTTTCAAGTTTGCTAGTTGTAAGAAGAGCTCAATCTTGGGGGTTCAAGAGCCCTCCCTTGGAGGAAGAAGGGACCCAAAGTCTCCCTTTCTCTTTGGTGTTTTATTTCCACTAATACAATCCTTTCCATTGGTTCCATCGGTCTTGTTTATTTCTTGTTCTAATGTCCTTATGCACTCTAGTTTAATTTATTTTATTGTTCTTAGGTTAGTCTTTTGTTTATATGATATGATTGATGTTTCTAACTCTTGCATTCACTGCTGTCTTTCTTAGCTAACCCAACTAGGCTTGTAAGCACCTCTATTTTGCTCATTTAGGTGACAAAAGAGGCACAACAGATTGGTGAATCCGCTAGGGAAAGGTATCAATTTCCTACCCCATTTGGGTTATTTTATCTCTTCCTTTTTTTTCTTTCACTTGCAGGGAGCATAACCGGCCCAAGACAACCTGCAAAAAACCAAATTCAAAGCTAAGCAGAGAGAATTTCATCTAAAATTTTCTCCACGACCATGTAACAGACAGTGCATGCATGTTTTAACCCATAGGCACGTCTTCAGTGCACATGCACCAAACCCACTGTATTGCTCAGTGCATTCCGCACACCTGCACCCATAAGTCATTTTCAGTTCATACATTGGCACTCACAGCGCCTTTGTCTACTCTGTGACTGTTAAGAACCAAATATCAATATAGCATAGATAAGAACCAGATATCAATATAGCATAGAAAAACCTCAGAAAAGTACTCAACGCCTTGAAAAAGAGATAATTTCAGATAATAAGCCTCTTCGAGGGGGAAACCTCCTTTTACCCCACTTAAATGTTCAAGTACAAGATGATTCAAAATGAAAATAGTAGAAATGTCTCCTTGGTATATAGGAGACTAGGAGTATAATTACAACTAATGGCCCTAAAGCTAGAGCATAAATGTCAAAAATAACATTGCTAATATAATATGTCCCAATTAAAGGGCAATGAGCCAATAATGGGCTTAACATGCCTCCTTGAGACAAGTATTTATTGCTTGATACTTGAGTAACTTTGGATTCTTTTGTATAAAGACTCATCTTCCCAGTGGAATATTGATTAGGTAGTTTCCTCCATTGGCAGAATGCTTTGGAAATGGATCTATTCCTCGGTGGCCAATTCTTGTGTCAATGATGGCTTGGGCTCCAATATGATTTTCCTTCCTCATCAAGTTCTGATATGGTTGTGGGATCTTGTCACCTATAACCTTCTTTAATCATGGAAACATGGAAAAGCTGGGTGTACTCATGAAGATCACGAGGCATCTCCAATTTACCTGCCATAGTACCAATCTTTGCAGCACCTTATAGCAAGGCCATAATTGCTTTGGTGAGTAATTTGTATTATCCTTCTTAGCGAAGCACTTGAGGTTATCTGTTTGTATAGTTGTGATCTTAAAACTACTAATCCCCACCCACTTCAAAACTTCTTTCCCTCGATGGTTGATCTTCTTATTGTTTCATGCGATTCTATGCCATGAGTCGGGTTGTCCTTTAATATTTGGAGAGAGAGCATTGTTGATTCTCGATGTGATCTTCCATGCTTGGTCTTAGATTTTTCTTTTAGAAGAAGTGATGGAAGGAGAATTAGGTATCCATAGAATTATAAATGGTGTCATTTTTGTTCTTCGATATGAAAGTAGTGTTATACCACCATTACGCCAAGGGTAACCATTGAACCATTGTGTTTGTTTATCTTAGACAAATTAATGAAGGTGACCTTCGGACATTTCTCACTATCAGTTTTTCCATCAAATTGAGGATGATGAGATGATAGACAGGTGAGTACCCAAACAGAAAATAATTATGTCCAAAAATGTCCAGTTGAGATGGGATCTCTATCACTTACAATAATATTTGGGCTGCCATGTAGCTTTGTTGTCTCCATGAATGTAGTGGAAGCTATACTAGCTTTGAAGGATGAGAGGAGTGCACAAAAGTGTGCATGCTTAGTCGATCTATCAACAATCACCATGATTACACTCTTTCCTTCATGCTTTGGTAACACTGTGATGAAATCCCTGGAAAACCTCCTCCCAGTACGTTGACTTGGGATGGATAATGGTTGTAAAGACCTGAGGTCTTAATTGTTTCCACCTTATTTTGTTGTGACCAGAGCATTCTACCACAAACCTTTGAACATGGGTTTTAAGGCCATCCAAAAGAAATCCTTCTTGACTCTATGGTAGGTTTTCCAAAATCCGGAGGTGCCCTCTATTGGAGAGGTGTGCAATTCAATAGTACCTTTTGTTTGAGTTGGGAGTTCTTACATAAATATAAGAGATCTTTTGTACCATAGTGAATCATTTTCCATGTAAAAGTATCCTAATGCACCTTTGAGATCAGCTACAACACTGAATGAGAGTCCACACTTTTAAGTCATTCTTCCATTCATCCTTGCTTCTACTATCCAATCAAGTTGGATGATGAAGATCAGATATGAAGAAAGGCCTCAACATATTCATCCTTTCTGGGGAGTGCATCTGCCACAACATTTTGCTTCCCCTTTTTATAGAAGAACAACAAAAATGGGTTTCAAAGTCATAACCTAGTATCTTGGTTACTCATTTTTTGTTGTTCTTCTAAACACGTTATTTGTTCCAAGAAGTATTTATTTAAGACTATCATGATCTGGCTGTTTTACCTTAAAGTGCCTACCTAATGAAACAGGATGCCATTTCTTCAATGCATGTAATGCTACCCATCTTTTTATTCTCATAAATGGGTTTATATAATTCCTTTCCCGCTAGTAGGATTTGACTTTCAAAGCAGGAGAACCTTCCTTGTTGCGATAGGACTTACACAATTCCATTTCCCAAGGCATCACATTTTACAATAAAGGTTTTTGTAGAAGTCTAGAGTGGTCAAGACAGGAAATTTTACACATCACCTCTTTAAGTTGTTCAAAGCTTTACTTGCCTCTGGAGCCCATGAAAATTCATCCTTGGGTGTTCCATTAAAAGTGCTTCTATTCTTCCATAGTTTCGAACAAACTTGCGGTAGTGACTTGTCAAACCCAAAAATCCTCAGATTCTTCAATGTTTTGAGATGTCCAAGGTCCATCATGGCCTTAATATTGATAGGGAGTATGCCTTGACACCTTCATGAGGTACAAAATGACCCAAATACCAGCACTCCTTTACTCCAAGAAACATTTGGATGGTTTGGCATATAGTATTTGCTCCTTTAGTAGTTGTAGCACCTTGTCAACATGTAGCACAGTCCTCCCCAAGACTTGCTATAGATTAGTATATCATCAAAATACTAACACAAATTTTTGGAAGAGGCTTGAAAATGGAATTCATCAACCCTTGGAATGTGGAAGAATTGAATTTGTAAGGCCAAAGGAATGACCAAAAATTCATGGCCTTCATGAGTTGAATGTTGTTTCACAGTATCTTTGTCCTTCATTCTGATGGGAGTAAATTACCCTGAAACGAGATCCAATTTTGTGAAATAGATTGCTCCATGTAGTTCATCTAACAATTCATCAATGGCCGGAATGGGAAACTTATCTTTAATTGTTATCTTGTTGATCTCTCTATAACATGGACACACTCTGACATGGTTTATCTTTCTTGAATACCATTTTTCACTGGTGCAGAGTAAGAACTGGCTAGGTCTAATAATACCGATATCTAACATTTATTCAACCATGCACTCAATTTCTCTTCTGGGCATAAGAAGTGTCTACGTATGTATTGATGTTAGGAGGAACACTCGAGGGAATTAGGTGAATTTCATGACCATGATTTGGAGTGGTGGAGACCTTTAGGAATATCTTCAAATACTTTGGAATGCTTATCAATGATCCTTTGGAGATCTTGAGAATATATGGCTTAGATGTTTGAACATCATTAGAGCATGTATGCCATAACTCCATGATGCCCATTTTTCAATAAATTTTTGTCATGATGTTAGAATTGTCACCTTGTTGGGTTTCTTTGTGATACCTCTTAGCTCAATTTTCATTGGAAGGAAAATTGTCTTGAAAAGTTCTTGAAGATTAAAAGCTTCCTATTCTAATGATTGTAACCATTGGATTCCTAGTACAACATCTACACCACCCATGGAGTATAGAAATCATTGGACTATTCATTACATATTCCCCCATAGTAAGATTGATCTTGTGCGTTTCCTAAGAAATTGATGATAGTTCCCTCATGCATAATCATTACTTGGAAACTCACGGCACATTATATAATATACAAAACAATTGAGATCTTTGGCTAATTTATAGTGAATAGAAATAATGAATCTTGAGAATCAATTAGGACTATTACCTTTTTTTCTCTTTGAAGTGTATCCTTAGATCTTGAGGGTTTTGAGGGTGATAATTCCATTAATGCATTACGCGATATCGTGGGAGTCATCTCTTAGGATGAAATTGCTTCTACGTTTTCATCTTGAGATGGCTCTTGTTCTTGTTCTTCTTCTCTTACAAATCTATGTAAGATAATTTATTCTCACCACACTTATGTAGAATGAACAGAAGAAGGAGCATTTGTTCTCTCTATAGATGTTAGGATTGGCTGTCCTTTTTAGTAGCCATAGCCATATTTTTACTTTCAACATTTCTTTCACCTTAAATGCATTGTTCTCTCTATAGATGTTAGGATTGGTCCTTTTTAGTAGCCATAGCCATATTTTTACTTTCCTTTTCTTGCCACCTTAAATGCATTCTTCAGTGATTTGGGTTCCAAAGAAGTGAGACCTCATGTTAGATGTTATCCTTTAAAGTTCCTATGAATACGTGAATCAAGTGCCCATCTGGAATATAGGTTGCCTTTATATTCAATCTTTACAGGAGGAAGTTCTCAGTATTGCTCGATGTGAACCCTTTTGCTGAGATTTATCAATTGGCTAAAAGAAGGTATTGCTCATATTCTCATAGAAGTGTGATATCATTTCTTCCATAGAAAATTGTCCAAGTGGCCGAGTGATTTGCGAGAACAAGACCATCGATACCATACAAATTGATTAGGTTCTAAATATAAAAGAAATGAATTCATACCTTTTGTGTATGGCACATTATGTAGATCAAGGAATTGCTCCATCTCAAGTATCCATCGTTGGGTCCTTGCCAATCAAACTTCCTCATATCAATCTTAGGAACATGGTTGGTCTTCAAACCAAAGTTGGAGTTTCTCCATTCTTGATTCCACCTTCCTTGTGTCCTCATCATGGAATTTCATCCGGTTACATTTTCACTTTCAGGTGTCTTCTGTTATGAAATTTTTCAATACTTCCATGATCTCCCTTTAAATCCTCATCATCTCTTGTAGTTCATCTTTTATTTACTATCTTCTTTTGTAAATCATTTATGTCCCTCGCATTTATTCACCTTCATCAAGAGTCCAAGTAGGATTTTGAGCTTATTTGGTGTAGAATAGAGTTCCTTTTTGGGTGGCATGTTGTGGTATCACTTTTGAACCTTGATTTTGAGGTGGTTACGCTAGACAATATTTCTAATACGTTGTATCTCCCAAGTTTCAGCCCATACGGGTATGAAACTTTCTTTATGTAGTTCTATGATATTTATTCTCTACAATGCCTGCAGTATGATCAAAAGTGGATGTGCCAAGTGGAATTTATGATAACTTCTACACTTGTCGATTTTGGCCTTTCGAGGAGATCTCAATTGTATAGCATGGCCACTTTCAAAATATTGATATCGATTCTAGAACTCACAAAAAATACTAAAGACTGTCCACGATCTAATGAA
Organism: Picea sitchensis; assembly: GCA_010110895.2. Classification (NCBI taxonomy): domain Eukaryota; kingdom Viridiplantae; phylum Streptophyta; class Pinopsida; order Pinales; family Pinaceae; genus Picea; species Picea sitchensis. The sequence goes on from SNQJ01S0042581.1 coordinate 54,487, forward strand.
ACCGGTCCACTCAATTTGGATACTCTAGGAAGAAGTTATGATTGTTTTGCACAGGAACACCTTCTTGAGACTAGTCAATAGGACTAGTGAGATACCCTATCTTACACAAGGTGTATCTACAAATTTAGTAAACGAGGAAGATAAATTTTTTACCACATATACCTTACTAAGTTTTGTAAAATATCCTCTTTCGATTTCAGGTATGAAACGTTGAAACGTTTTTTATAGATAAAATTCCTCAATGACTCGATTCAGGATGATTCTAGAACCCTATCTTATGCGAGGTTGTATCTCCAAAAGTATAAGGCCTCGAGGGATGATTTGTAAGACTAGCGTACTTTGATCCATCTTATAAATATCCTTTGAATCGTTCCTTCTGAAACATTGTAGAAAACAATTTATAGCAAAAATGCCAAAATTACTTAGATGCTTGCTTGTGAGAGCCTAAGACCTTGAGCTCTACATTACCATATGTTAGAACCAAATATCAATATAATAGAAAAACCTCGAGAAAAGTACTCAACACCTTGAAAGAGATAATTTTCAGATAATAATCCCTCTTGAGGGGAGCGACATAACTACGCCAAATGTTTCGCATTAGAAGATGATTCAAAATGAAAATGTCCTTGGTATATATAGGAGACTAGGAGGTATAATTACAACTAATCCTTGGTATATATAGGAGACTAGGAGGTATAATTACAACTAATGGCCTAAAGCCGACATAAATAAAATAACATTACTAATATAATATGCCCCAATTAAGGGGTAATGAGCCAATATTAGGGCTTAACAGTGACCCGCGCATCTGTCCATAAAATCAAATATTGTAAGGCTTTTTGTGATATGTTGAAGGCCCATAGCCTTCTCAAAATTGATTTCTTGCAGATTGTAACATGCACCACACTTAGATACCCTCCCCATATAAAGGGATTAGTCAAAAAATAGGCAATTAGGGGGTTAAAATCATTTTATTTTCTCTTTTTCTTTCATGTTGCCACATGGATGGCTTGCTTTGATTAAATTTTAAGTTGCAATCATTCTACATCACATATAAAACTTGCATTGGGACCAAAAATTGGATATCAATCGTTGAATATGCTCTTCTCTTGCGCTCCAAAGAGATTTTGAGAATCAGAAAGAGGTTGAGGGAAAATTTCTTCTCCCTTAAAAAAAAATAAAAATAGGAGAGGACAATAGACCCCTCAGGACTCCTCTTAGTTTATCAAACACATCTTAAGATTGTAAGGGCCCATACATGCCCACATGCTACAAAGATAGGATAGTGTTGAAATTTACTTTCTTAGATTAAATCACTAGGGAAGTTTAAAGGTTTTGTAACGGACCCATACATGGCCACATGTGCACAATCTAGGATAATTTCAAAGATTTCTTAAATTAAATCACAATAGGAAGTTAAAGGAATAGTAAGGACCCACATGTCTGCATGTTATTTTTCTAGGGACTTTAAAATTCCACAAGGCTATACCAATGACACATAGTAACTTAGGTAATCAAGACTTGTAAGGACCAAGAGAAATCCACATGTATCAAGGTGACACCTAAATTATTAAAAATTGGCACACTTTCACTTGTTCACACACAAAGTTCACCAATCACTCACACAGTTTTTCTAGAAATCGTGGAGGTAAAAGTAAGTTTCCTCCAACGGGATTCTGAAATGCCCCACCCTTTTCTTAAGAAAACTATCCACTCCCACTTAATTTCAACGAAGTTGGTTCACATTGCCAACCTCTCAAACAACCACACCTAAAACATTTCTAAAAACTCACTAAGTTTTCCTCCACAGGAGGTACCAAAAGAAATTTTTTAGTCTAGGTAGGATTTCGGGGATAGGCATCCAAATAAATCCCCGTTATCTAGTTCTCACAGCGTCAAAATAGTAGAAGTTGACAAATAGGGAACTTTCAAATCCTCCAAGTGTTCATACACCATAAGGTAGGGAGATACCCGTGAAGGGTTGAAGGCCGAGGTCCATTTTTTCTATGCGTCCCCCTTTGAGGCACCCACCTCTTGGATGGGATCCAGCCCGTGACCCATTTCTGAGGCCAAAAACATAAATGTCACACTTTGACCGAGGTACCTAGTGACCAAAGTTTAGGACATCTACCCAGGTGGAAATTGTGGGCTGCAATTGCACCTTGATCAGATTTTGTGTGGATATTGGGAAATATCGCCAGCTCTTTCGGGATATGCCCCCTCTACCCCTCATTATAACTAATTACTTCATCCTTCACTAGTTCCTCTTCCGGTGGCTTCATACACCACTGTCAAGTGCTATTGGAAGGTCCAGTGCTTTTTTGAGAGGAAGGACGTTATGTCTTTTAGGACACGAGCATTTGTTTTCTTTGTTCTCCCACGCAGACAAAACCCACCTATCCACACATATGCTTCTTTATCAAAGTGCTTTATGTAGGATGACCTTCTGATTACATCTGATTGTGAAATATATCGTGAAGGTTCAGTAAATTACAACAAAGGCTCTTGTTCATTTATTGCTCTCATCACCATTTTCACACATCCACTTAGCTATTCAGACATCATAGGGGACCCACAGAACCCCCGTCATTCCAGACGCTTACTAAATCTCCCTCCTCTTCTAGGGGGAGTTCCTAGTCTTGCCAACGCATCGTCTCCACCTTCTCACACTCTTGTGAGTGCCATTGTCTTGGGATCAACTTTTCTTGGTTCCACTTTACTTCGGTCCACTTCCCAAGGTCAACCATCCACTCTCTCTCCTTTACATGGAAGCGGGGGGGCAAATTCTTCTCAAGGGGGAAGTACAAACCCACCTAGTCCCCCTTAAGGGTCAGGTACCCAAAACAATCACACTATGGCCGGATCTAATCCTCCGCCACCACCTCATATGACATACTTGGCTTCCATGAACATACCATATTTGACTAAACTCACCAATGATCCTATATTGCACAACCCCACATGGTCGACAACGCCTACAAAATTGCCTTCAAACATCCCCAAGTTTGAAGGAAAAGCGGGAGATGATATCACCAACCATATCATGACCTTTCACTTATGGTGCTCTTCAAACAACATCATGGACGATTCCATCCACTTGAGGTTATTTCAACGCACACTCACTAGCCCATCAACCAAGTGGTATGTAGAAGAAAAATATGGGTCCCATGTGACCTTTGAATCCTTGTCCAAAGCATTTTTGACCTTCTTTCAACTACCAATTCATCATGACAATGGCATTGAACTAATCTCAGAGTTTAAACAAACCTCCTTCATGCACATTACTGACCACATTCACGAATGACGTCGGCGACGTAGTCTCTCCAAAGCTGAAGCCACCCCGCAACAATGTCTCAATTGGTTTCTCAAATCACTTGTTTCCCTTTTTGCCAAATATGTGGCCGCCACCTTCCCCCAGTCTGAAGAAGAGGCCATTAGCAAGACCCAACAGTTCGAACTCATTTACTCACAGTGAGGGTACTTATATACGGTACTCCCGGATGCCCTAAGACCCATTCCATTTGGCCAAGATAAACCAGGGATGTCTCACTCCGCGGATGGATTGATTGGTACCACATCATACCATATTCCATACCCCCCACAACCAACTATGTATGGTACAACTCCATATCCACCAGTATATGGAGGAAATACTTACTATCCCCCTCTCCCTTATCAACAACCATACCCTGTTTCCCTTCCTCCACCCATAAGTGGACCCCCACTGACACCCATTGTGCACCCAATTGTTCAACCTAATTCTAGGAACCTCTCTAGTCCAACTTATACCCTAGCACCAGTAAAAGCATCACGTCTTCCTATGTACCTTACGAATCACTGCTACAACACAACCCTTACTTCCCATTTTCCGGTCCTCCCCAGCCCATTTCTTCTCCACAAGGAAAACCACACACTAGGGTTAACTTTGTTCAACCCTCTCCCATTCAGCAAGTCCACCACTTCAAACAACTAAATACAGAAAATCTGAGCCATCCGTCAAATAATGCCAAAAACAAAGGAAAAAACTGAAACAATAATAATCCAGGACTAGGAGGGAACCACCCCCAATAGAACCAACCTACCGAGGGCAACCAAAATCAAGGGAACCATAATCCCCAAGGGGGAAATAACAATAAACGCCAAGGGAAAAATAACAACAACCTTTGCACCAACTTCCCTTGTGCCCTTTGCGGGGAGTTTGATCACTATACTCACCATTACCCCCAAATTGTTGACTTTAAATGGATGAAAGACTCTGTGAATGGACCACATCCTCCAGTACCACCTACCCCTCAACAGGCCCCACAACAATATGTACAGCAACCACCCCCAGCCATGCTACAAAACCCCATCCCACACCAAAGGGTGATGAACACCCAACAATACATACAGCCTGCCCTACCACAAATGGGACAATATCCCAATCCAGGAAATCCTACAGATCGCACTATCCTCCTCACCAGTGAGGAAGAAATCCTTCTACAAACGCGTAGTCGTCAATACAACGCACCCCCTGAGTCTTCTCCTGCCACCTCGGAAGAACCCCCAGTCACAACAAGACCCCCTTTGATGATTCCTTGCCCTAATACTGAAACACCCCTTTGTATTCCTCACATTCCATTGCGCAAGAATGTCCACAACCCTAAGGCTAGGGTAGCTCATAATTACAGTTTGGTCGATGACTTGGCACAATCTCCTGCTTCCATGTCAGTCTTAGAAGTCCTTCAAACTTGTCCCACTCAGCGTAAGTCATTAATTTCTGCCATGGGGACATTTGACCCTACTAATACCCGACTCATCACATTTGATCTCGATAGCAGAGAACCTCACCTCCCCGCTCTTATCGCTTTTAAAATACCAGTTAAAATCCGGAGCATCATAGTTCATCAATGCATCATTCATGAAGGTTCATCCATATGCATCATGTCCAAATCCTTATGGTAGAAACTTGGTTCCCCCGAACTCATACCATCTTCCATTACCTTAAGATCTTATGAAGGATGACCCTCTTCTCCCGAAGGGCTCTTTCAAAATGTCCCCATCGAACTCGAGGGAAAAACCATTCTCATTGACATTGAGGTTATCGATGCCCCACTCGATTACAATATCTTGTTCGGTCATAGCTACATGTATGCTATGACGACAATTGTTTCTTCTGTGTTTCAAACCATGATGGTCCCCCATAATGGGAAGATCATCACCATCGATCAAGTTTCACATTATGATCCTAACCCTTCTGCCAACATCGATAACATCCTCCCTTTCATCCACACTAACATCAACACTTACCCACTCATTGAGATGGGCCCCAGAATTTTCAAAGACCCATCCTTGCTAGGGAAATACCATGGAGCACCACCACTCATTCATCCTTCCAATCATGTATGTGTCATCTCATCCAATGGAACTGAAATTGGAGATACCCTTCCTCCCAATGAGGCCTCTCTTATATCTGACGTCCCACTAGTCGTAGATCTTCTTCCTCATGAATCCCCTGAAAACCCTCTAGCTTCACTTGTTCCTAATTTAACCTTAAGCCAAGGCCATATTCCAGTTTGGGAGACAATCCCCCAAGCCCCTACTCAAATCCCCTTCTTTTACCCTCCACCAGGTGTACAAGATTTCCAAGTAGCCGCAACGCTTACCCTTACCAGCATGGTGCTAGCAATCCCAGTATGGTATCCACATCCACCAACAGTGGTCCCTCAACCATCTCTCCCTCCTCAAACCGAAGGAATCCTGATGTAGATTCCAGTACCTACTCCCACTGCACCACCATCACCCCCACTCACTAACACCATTGCTATAGCTGGGGGAAGACAAAATAAGAAAGACCACACCGCTCCTTTACCCCCACGTGTCCAACCTCTTTGCGCACTATGTGAGAAAGACGGACACCCCACCAACAAATGCACTTCTCTACCAGAGCTACGCAATCTAATTCAACTCCCTCGAACTCTACCACTGCTCGTCACTTCATCAAGTACTGTTGTTTTCTCCCCTAACACTAGTAGCAAAGGACTGTGAACCAAATTCACATGTGCCATCTGTTTAGAATATGTCCATTACACACACCATTGTCCAGCGTTGCCTCAATTCTGGCAGACGCTAACAACGGTATGCTAGATATTTCAACAAGAACCCACCCCATCTACATCATCCTCAACAAACATCACCGACATCCATTATGTCACGACCTCAGTCAATCAATGCATGAGGTGCCCTTTCTCTCTCTGTGAATCATTAGATCATTTGACATACCAATGTCCTATGATAATTGAATATAGGCAACACCAAATGGCCCTGATTCAAAATCCTACACCCCCCCTGCAAAATTGGTGATTAACCCTACTCCATCACCATAGGTTCTTCATATCATTTCTCCTAAGCCTAAATAACTCCCTACTCATCCATGGTTCTTGGATGATTTATACGAGGATTTACCCCAAAATCCCCCCAATTATCCAGTTCATTTTCCCACAAAACTTTTACGCCCGACTACCATTTTTAATCCACAATATCTCGATATTTGGTTTATGTCAAGTGAACCATCGCAATCCCCTTTCGTCCCCCCCCTGCTTCTTTACCACCAGGAGACAATTACAGAGAGACAGTCACCAATGTCATTCCTCTAGATCCTCTATATTCTCGATAGTTCCACTACGATGAAGACATCCTCTAGGAGTTAACTACCCCCGATTTCCCATGGGATGCTCTCCACCACAGAGCACTCTTTCTTTCACAGGAAGCCTTCACACCTCCTAACCAAAACCCCATATAGGCAGTCAAAACCAAATATTTTCTCCCATTGGGGCATATAGATTGGTTCAATAACCTTATACCTACCCCCGACGCTTTCGAAGAAGGAAATATGGCCAATATTTCCCCCACCATCAAAATCGACATTTCCATCAAGTCTAGAGTCATAGAAGAAATCACCATTGGTGTTGCATGCTCTCCTGAAGAAATCATTGCCTACAAAGCTCTCTTCCAGGAATACCAGGACATTTTTGCCTGGTCATACACGGAGATGCCTGGCCTTGATCCCTCTATTGTCGAACATCGTATAGACACCTGGCTTGATATCACACTTGTCTGCCAAAAAAAACATCCGCTACACCCATCCAAAGTAGCGACCATCAAGGTCGATATTGACAAATTACGTGTTGTTGGGTTCATCTACCCCATCACCTATACGTCTTGGGTCTCTAATCCCGTCCCTGTTAACAAAAAATAGGGCACCATCCATGTCTATATGGACTTTCATGATATCAATCACACCTGTCCCAAAGACAACTTTCCAATGCCCTTTATCGTCCAAATTATCGATGATTGCGTCGGTCACGAGGCTTTGTCCTTCATGGATGGTTTCTCTGGCTACAACCAAATTCAAATTCACCTAGCTGATCAGTACAAAAATGCATTCACTACCCCTTGGGGCACTTTTGCGTATCGTGTCATGCCTTTTGACCTCAAGAATGTCGACACCACTTTCCAACGGGCCATGACATACATCTTTCATGATCTGGCTCATATCATCCTTGCATACTTGGACGACCTCATAGCTCAATCCAAGAAACGCACTCAGCATCTCGATGATTTACGAATCACCTTGCAAAGGTTTCATCAGTAAAACATCCTCTTGAACCCCCTCAACTATGTGTTTTGTGTCACTGTTGGGTGCCTCCTTGGGTTCATCGTTTCCCAATGTGGCATTACCGTGGACCCCCTCAAAGTCCAAGTCATCACAAAAATTCCACCCCCTCGGAATTTATGCCAACTGCAAAGCCTACAAGGCAAAGCTAACTTTTAATGGCACTTTGTCCCAGATTACACTACTTGTGCACACAGCTTCCTTCTCTTACTATGCCATGACACCCCATTCCACTGGGATGAACATGCCCAAACCGCTTTTGATGATCTTAAAGAGGCACTCTCCAATGCCCCATTGATTAGTCCACCTGACTATAACCGCGACTATATCCTCTACATATCAGCCTCAGCCATCTCAGTAGCAGGAGTTCTCGTCCAAATAGGGGATGATGACCATGAGAATGTAATTTACTACATTAGTAAAAACCTCTCATGGACACCCTTGAAATACAATCATGAAGAGAAACTAGCCCTTGCAGTTGTCCTCATAGTCCAAAAACTGCGCCATTACATTCTGCTTCAAACTACCAAAGTCGTAGCAGATTCCAACCCCATGCAATACTTGCTCAGTCGTTAGCAAATTAACGGTAAATTTGCCCGATGGATCATCATCCTTCAGGAATACGACCTCAAATTTTCAACACCCAAGAGAAATAAATCCCTTGTCCTCGCTGAACTCATCACGAAATTTCCCTCCAATACTACCAGTACCCCCATCAATACCGATTTCCCTGATGAACATCTCTTTTACATCCCCTCAGATGATCCTTGGTACAACGATCTTCTCGTCTACCTCCAAACATAGAAATTCAGAAACCACCTCTCTCGAGACGATCGTCGACGTATTCATCACCAGGATCTCGGCTACCTCCTTATTAGTTATATCTTATATCAGCAAGGGGTCGACACTGTACTCCATCAATGTTTGACTATTGACGAGGTCGATCGAGTCTTGAACTAATGCCACAACAGTGCTTGTAGGGGCCACTTCTCAAGGATGTCCACTGCTCAGAAAATTATTTGCGCTGGTTACTTTTGTCCTACATTGTTTCATGATTGCATCCATGCTGTGAAGCGATGTGACAAATGTCAGCTTTATGCCAACAAAGCACGAGCACCACCTGCTCTTCTACACCCAGCCATTACTGTCAGCCCCTTTTGCAAATGGGGCATCGACTTCATGACTTGCAACCCTCCATCCAGCAATGGACACAAATACATCGTCGTTGCAATCGATTACTTCACCAAGTGGGATGAAGCCATGCATACCTTCAACAACACTGCTAACACTGCAACGTGTTTTTTCTTTAACCATGTCATTTCCCACTTTGGAGTACCACTACAACTAGTCTCTGATCACGAGAAACATTTTGAGATTGATATTTTCGTCAAAATCTCATCCAGGTTAGGCTTCTCCCACGAATTTGCCTCCCCATACTATCCTCGGCCTAATGGACAGGTCGAAGCGGTCAAGAAGGTCCTCAAAACCATGTTGCAGCATACGATTAACAAACATAAGACCAATTGGCATCATATGTTATTTTCCGCTCTTTGGGCTTACCTTACCACCATGAAAATTGCCACTGGTTTCACACTATTTCATCTAGTCCATGAGGTTGAGGCCACTCTTCCCATCGAGTGCAAAATTTCCACCTTACGCACTGCTATTGAGCTATTACCCGACATTGCTCCAATGGAGCAGCATTTGCTGAACTTAGAGTCCCTGGATGAAGATCGTCGATCTTCATTACAGAACAATGAGGTAGCCAATAAATGGTTAAATGACACCTTTGATCACCATGTCAACATTCGCTCATTCAACGAAGGTGACCTCGTCCTTACTTATGATATCGCTCATGATACCCTCGGCCATGGAAAATTCGAGTCACTATGGCATGGACCTTACATCATCCAACATTGTCTCACTAAAGGTGCATACATTATGGCCTCTCCCGAAGGCCATCCTCTCAAAGAACTTGTCAACAGGTTGAACTTAAAGAAATTTTACGCTTGAGCATAGCCATTCTACAATAGGCTATTTCTTTTTTGTACATTTTTATAGATTTTTTAATCTTCTTTTTTACATACCTTACGTCTAAATCTATCATTTGTGTTATTGATAGATGCCTCCTCCATCGGCCTACCACATTGGTTACGCCAATGGAGCTAGCTGTTGGACACATAATCTCTCTTCGGTCGTTTGGGCCCTCTACACACCCTCACATGAGCTGCTCCACTCCAGTGGCATATGTTTGGGTTCAGCAACCAATAACCAAGCAGAGTACACAACCGTCATTGGCCTCCTTGCTGAGGCCAGTCATTTCCATATTTGACACCTTAGCATTTTACTAGATTCACAACTCGTTGTCCTCCAACTCAACAATGTGTACCATGTCTGTGATCCTTTCCTCTTCGGAAAATACCTGCAAGTTATATTGTTATCTCGACATTTTGATTCCATCACATTTACACATATTCCAAGACAATTTAATCAAATAGTATATAATATGGCTAACCAAGTGTTATATTGGCATTTATCACATCAAAATACCAGTACGCATACATAAGTCATCAACAATCTATCAACAACATATATATTAGACATCATCAAAAAACCACTAACAAACATCAACACATGTGAACACCACAAAGATCCCAAAATGTATATCCATCTATATATATATATATATATATATGTATATCGGTCAATGTGTTATTAGTGTTTACAAAAAATAATACATCAAGTACATCATCTGTAGGTAGGTGAACCACCTCACCCCTATAGATACAAAAACGGTGCCACCTCACCATATACAAAATGGGCTCACCAACCTATATAGATACAGAAAATACATAAATACAGAGACACTCATGGTGCCTCTAGAACTCCCCCACCTGGCCCTCTCTCTTGAGGAGGGGCCCCACCAGCTAGGGGTCCCTTGGGTCCTAGAGGTAGACTCCCAGTCATCGTCTCCCCCACTATAGCTGCTCTCCGAACCACAATCTGCCATGCCACTGGAACACCCTTGCACTACTCCAGGACTCCCTTGTCCAGAATCCATGACCACATGCTCTCAGACACTCCCTGTCGTACTACCTCCAAGTGGTGGTGAACATCCTCTAACTCTCCCTCAGCCTCTGTCAGAGGAGCATGTGATGGCCCTGCACCAGGGTCATCAAAACAACGTCGCTTGACTGCTCTCTCATCATCAGCGGGCCTCACCCTAGCATCATTTCACTGTCATTGCTCTCCTACCCATGGCTCTCCCCACGGAGGTCTCACTGGCCCCTGATGAGCCGACGCTCTAACCAAATCAACCTCCCTCCCATGAGGTCCCACATCTGCACATACAACAAACAAATGGTATCATCAACATCCATCTATGCCTAATACACATGCTATACTATCTAAAAATCAAACCATCAAAAATCACATCATACCTCTGTGGTCGAACACCTCTCTTGGAGGTAACACCATCTTTGGATCATCCCGAAAGTCCACCCCACAGTATGGATATCACAGTATGATCTGTGGCATATAACACCACACATGTGTAGCCTCAGCCGTGAAATAATGGCCACCCTCCCCACCACCATGGCAAACTAAGATCGTCGACCATCTCCTTAGTCATGGCTCTCGCACACCAGGTGTGCCCGAAAGCACTCTAGGGCTCAACATCGATACCCTCTCCAAGAACCATTCCACCAAGATAAAATTGAAGGAAAACTCCCTTGAGTTAGCAGTACGACACCTATCCAATTGCCCTACCATCTTGGCATGGAGCATCAAGCCCCAGGCAAAATGCTCACCCACTAGTGCCCTCTCAATAACCCTCAGTTGACCCCTACTAATCCGCTAAGTCACAAGAGACCCATAAAATATCACAACCATCGCTACCATGCAACGATGAACAAGCGAATCCATTACCCCAATAATCACCATGGAGCCCGACATGAATTTCTCCCCCGTACAGTACCTCTGGTATAAGACCACCAACTTCCTATCCCCAGGTACTATGGGCTCCGCCGGTAAGGGAGTTCCCCGAAAAGACATCCCAGTCAGAAAATATATATCCTCCATCACAATGAAGGCTAGCTACTCACCTCACACCATAAAGAAATGCAAATCCAGACAACACATCCTAATTAGGAACTACAATAAATACTCCTGTGCCCGCACTAGGGGGCACTCAAAGAACTTCAATAGCCCATAAGCTGCAAAGTGTCATGGACCACCGACTCCTCATTGGTCCTGCCTCCCTAAGGTGTGACCAATCCCTCTCTCCATTGAACTGACATCATCCAAATGCTCACCTGCATCCACATATACAACACTTGATTAGACATCACAACCCATAAAAACATCAAAATCTCCAAAAAAGATAAGTTTTTTACACCCTTCATCTTTGCCTCAAAGGCGCGGTTGTTTTTTCCCACATGTGTGCCTGTTCATCCCCTAGTCGTGCACCCATGCATGATTGTTGGCCATACATAGGTGCATTCATGCACCCCTATCACACATACATGCGCGCATCATAGCGTGCTTGTTCACTACACAGTTGCGCATGCATGCACAACTGTTAAGAATACAGAAACGCATGCATGAACTGATGTGCTTTGCACAGGCGTGCATGCCATGCACACCTGTTTTCCCCATTAGGGTGCCCTTATGTGTGGATGTTTGAATTATAGGCGTGCACCCCTGCACACAAATTTATCGATCACTTGTGCGTTGGGGGGCCCACTCCCACAAAACCCCGTGTATGGCCCTCCGTACAGGCCCTGCCCAAAAACAAAAATCCTAATTCTATGCAATAGGATACGATAGCTAACTTGAAGCTCGTTGGTCCTAAATCGGTTGCCTCAACCTCTCGAAATCTCCAAATCTCCTCTAAAATTGCTCATCCACTCAATAAGATAGTAGGTATAAATGAGGTGGCATTGTGGGCCCTACAGCTATATATATGCCCTTTTGTCGAACTTCGAGACTCAATTCCAGAAGCTCTGAGCATCCGTTTTTCGATTCGTCTTCAGCCATGGGATTAGTACCCCGTCACCTACACCATTCCATTCCCCGGGCCACTTTCCATCCTTATCCCCTAGGGGGTATTTTTCTCATCTAATGCTCAGGTACCTACTCATTACACCTCAGCCGTATCCTTTTAGGTATATTATCGACACTGGAAAGTAGTCATTCCCTCTGAATAATCAAAATGCATCTCCCAGTGACACCCTCCAATCTTTGCCTCTAGGATTCCTATGTTTGACTCTACAGTACTGTCACCTCCACTGCATTTTGGTACTGTCACCCGGTAGCACTCTTTGCCACATGAGTTGTCCCATTCATAGACCCCCTTGGCACTTTGACACTCATGTTGTTTTTCACCCTTTAGGGATGGGAGTCCCGATAGTCTTACCTATCGTCGAGAACCAGCCACATACTCCTTCTTCTCATTTTTTTCTCACCTACCTAATGGACTCCCAGGTTACTTCATCATGGTTCTATTTTTCCGGCACCCCCGTAGTATCATTAACCATCCATTTCATCCACCATCAGTTTTCCCATCTGCAGATTGTCCTTCATACATTTTCCTAATACAGAAACCCGCCTATGGGGCCCTAACCCTCCACTTATTTTCCAAGAAACTTGCACCATCATTAGGCCAAGCCATATTACACTAGGACACCCATTTCTATATCTTCACAGTTATCCCAAATTATTTTTTATTCTTTTGGTAATTGTACAAACCCTTTTCCTGCATTTACATAGCTTTCTATTGTCTCCTTTAGCGACCTTCCTTTTCCCGGCAAAGCAACTCTTGTCTCCCTTGGTTGGGGTATTTTTCACTTCCTGACATCAATGACATTATCCATAAACCCTGTGTATCCTACAGCCCATACACCTTTTGATATCTGTGTTTATCCATTTCGTCACGCCTCTAGCACAATTTACCCTCATCTAGCTGTCCCCCTGACACTAGATTCAGTTTCACAGTTGCTACCACTTTACATCTCTCCCCAACCAAAGGCAATCTTGAATCTCAATACTCCTAGACTTCATTTATGTTACTGATCATTTCTTGATTTTGTCCAAGTGGATTTCATGAAGCCCTCCGCTTCTCAAAGTCACGTCTCCCTTTCTATCGACATCAGCACAGTTTCTAGGAGGGAAATAGAATCTTGACTCTCATTACCTTTACAATGAGGAGTATCAAATGGCACAAAAAGAACTGTCATTTCTCTCTGATGTTGTTGACCCCCACCACATTCAACTTCAACACTTTCTCATGTTGCGGTGGGTCTTACTTTGCGACTAGTTCAGTTGTTTTTATATTTTCCTAAGACCTCTGAACATTGTTAGGCGGTCAATGCCTGTGAATCCTCGACACTTCCTCTAAGTGTCATCGCCTCTTTTCAGAGTTTATTTCACCATTAGAATTGTCCTCTGCTATTATCAGCATGCCCCTGAGGGCGCTGCAGTCATCTACACCAACACATGGCTTTAGTTACTGTATTACACATTTTTGAGTTACATAACACGAGCATGGGAAATGCCCACCTCATTTGTACATAGTTTATTTTTACACCTTGCGAAAGGTTGGGTCCTATAGGTTCCCCTCTCCCTCCAACAGGTCGCTCTTGATACTCTCATTATTGCTCCTTCTTACAATTGTACTCTTAGTAGAAGAAACATTGATGAATTTCAGCTATACATATGCTCCTAACCTCATCCATCAGGGGGCATCTATTATCACTGAAATTTCGTTCGCAAATGGTTACAGGAATCCAGCATATTCAAACATCTATTAGTTCACCCATGGACCAAAAATGCATTTCCAAAAGGTCCAAAACTATACAACCAATAATAAAATCAGCATGCGCTAAGACTACACAAGAAGCATGTGCACATGCACCATCCAGAAGTGCAAGCAAAGTGCACATGCGCACGAGGCGTGACTGTGGATGCAAAAATCGTGCACCCCTAAGAACGACACATTTATGATGTTGGTCAACCTCCCACCCACTTTTGGTTCAGCTTCCAAGTCAATTTTGTCGGATTACTGAGAGGGGGGGTGAATCAATAATAGCATAATTATAATCCTTTTTCTTCAAATGTTATATCAATGTAGAATTATTATCCAATAATGAATAGTAAGAAATAAACAATCACACACATAC
>SNQJ01S0042581.1:81548-129717 GCA_010110895.2 Picea sitchensis
CATCATAGCCTTTGTCCTCCAACATTGCGACTGAGACCAAGTTTTTCTTCAGACCTGGAACACGCATAACATTTTTCAATTGAAATGGTTTACCTGACTCCCTCTGAAAGGTAATGGTACCAATACCAGTTGCACTATATTGTCCATCATTACCCATCTCTATATGCATTCTGAGATCTTTCTCCTCCAAGTCAATGAAAGACTCTCTATCTCCCGTCATGTGGAAGGAAACGCCACTATCTAAATACAACACTGATCCCAATGCACTTGATGCCATGCATGCGATCAAAGTGAAGTCAAGCTCAAATTGTGACACAAGAGCCTCACCAGTTGTAGCTCCAACAATCGTCTTGTTCTTCTTCTTCTGCGGATAGTTAGTAGCGAGATGCCCACGTTCGTGGTAGTGAAAACACTTCACTTTGGACAAATCCAACTTCTTGACTTTAGACTCAGATTTTGATTGGAATTTCTTCCCTTTCCCTTTCCTTGCCTTGGAAGTCAAAGAACAATCCTCTTCATCATCACCTTTTGATGAAGATCCATCTCTGGTGTTCCACCTAATTCCTCTTGCACCAGATCCAACCATAGTCATCCCCAATCCGATAATTTTTCCCTTCCATTGACAGAGTCTTGATAACTATGCCAACTCTTAGGAAGCCCTAGGAACACTAAGCTCACAAAATCATCAGCAACGACTGTTATTCCCACACTTCCAAGCTCATCTCGACATTGGACAAACTTTGTGAGGTATTTTGGAATGGTGTCGCCTTTCTCCATCTTGATCTTCCTGAGTTTATCTTTGGGCACCAATTTCCTATGGTC
This sequence comes from Picea sitchensis, assembly GCA_010110895.2. NCBI lineage: Eukaryota > Viridiplantae > Streptophyta > Pinopsida > Pinales > Pinaceae > Picea > Picea sitchensis. The sequence continues at coordinate 82,371 of SNQJ01S0042581.1, forward strand.
GCTACTATTTTGGAACAGATCTATCAAAACCTTCCACATTGCATATGGTGTGGTTTTCCCATGGAGACTTGAGATAATGTGGTCTCATACTCCCTCCAACAGAATCCTCCTTGCCTTTGCTACTTTCTTTTTCCATGCATCAAGATTTACAGTGTCTGTCGCATTTGGATTAGGAACATCTACGTCAATGTAACCCTTCAAGCCATTGTCTTCGAGCACTGCCTCCATCCTGTCCTTCCAAGCAATGTAGTTAGAGCTTCCCTCGAGTGCGTGCTCCAACCTCAAGCCATTGAAAGACATTTTGATCTTGAATCAAGTTTCGCACCATGAAAATCTCGCAAATTCGAATGTTATCCAACCCAAAGCTCAACCCCTTCACTTTCCTCTTGCCCTAGGAGGTTCACACCCCACCTAAGAGCAACCTAAGGGAAGTTCTCACCCTGCCTATTATAGCCTGTGAACTTTCCTGTCAAGTTCACACCCTGCTCTACTGTAGCCTACGAGAATGCCCTGTCAAGTTCGCACCCTGCTCCACTGTAGCTTGTGAGAATGCCCTGTCAAGTTCGCACCCTGCTCCACTGTATCCTGCGAGAATGCCAATGAAGTTTGAACCCTTCTTCACTATTAGGGTGAGGGAAGTTCACACCCTATAAGTGTATTTTCCTTTGATAATGCCAATGAGGTTCGCACCTTGCCTTTGTCTAGGGTGAGAGAATTTCTATTCTTGAAAACACCAGAAGTTTTCAGTACTAGAGTTTGCACCCTATTAGAGACAGAACCTACGAGAATGCAATTATGTTCTCACCTCACTTTCATAGCTCCGTAGCCTCTGTGGCTCTGATACCATGTAGAAATTTCGATACAAATTAATGTATTCTTGCGATTCTCCTGATCTAACAATTTTCGCCACTTGTTAAATACAGAATCGCTTCTACTATTATTATTGCGAAAGCAAGTAAACCATGATCACAACCACAATGCACAAAGTGAAATATCAATAACACACAACACAAAAGTTTTACCGGGAAAGCATAAAGCTAAAAACCCCACTATCATATATTATGTATATCATGAATCATGAAACAATCTCATACAAAACTCTAATCCAAGAGCTCTCAATACAATACAATCATCTCACACTGTCATACACAAATGAGCAAATACATGTGCTAATTTCTGTGTCCAAACAGCCTGCCTCCTCTGCACAAACTTTGCAATCTGAATTCTCTCAAACATACGAATTGCCTCGTTTGCACATGCTCATAAGCATATCCACTGCATGTGTGATCAAATCACAACTGATAGCCAACTATCCCTTTCACCTGTTATCTCAACTGGATCTCCATTGGAACTGACATGCATGTAGTTAACCATGATGAATCTTCAATTGCATGTGAGTTAACTGATTAACTGAACTCTCACTAGTGCATGTTTAGATACAACTAGTAAAACTGATCTTAACTCACTTAACTACACTTATAATTATGTTACAATTCCAAATCACTCAGTTATGAATGAGATCATAGATTAATATTTATTGTCTAATTTAATTAAGGGAAAAATAAATTAGACACATGTTTCTTGTTGACTTTTCAACACTCCATACCCATTGCAAGAGATTTGTTGCTGAGTTACCTATTTATCCCGTCGCGCCATGCACCGAGAACACTTTTGCTAACCGAGAATCTGATCCCACATACTAAGTTGATCTTACACGGTGATATTCACGTTATTTCCATCTATTCCATTGCAGTAACTGGTTTCTCTTGAAGCCGATATATTCAATCCCGAGCGCGTATGTCCGAAGAGCTCACCGTAGTCAAAAAATCAGTGACGGAAGTACTCATCGACTTGATGACTGAAAGATTCATCTCTAAGAGAGGAATGTCAGTAGGGGTACAAGCTTCATCGACAAGTACAGTGCAAGCCTCTCCATCGACTGCTCATAGAGCTGGACCATCCCGACCATCAAAACAAAAGAGAACTAAGCACAGGGATGACCTAGCGAATGCAAATTTGATACAGACCATATTACCCGCCTATATTCCACCTTTGGCTGGCACAGTGAATTGTGATAGCGTGCCCAGAGATTTTGAGTACACCTTGGTTATTGCATACATCCCGAAGGGGATACACATCGTTCGAACAGACTAGGATAAGATCACAGCATTGAAGTTCAGCGACTTCAACCTTGGAGATCGAAAGGTATATAACATGCTTGCCTCATACAAGTACCTAACCAGAACAAAGGGGAAGAATTTGAAGATAATCCCCCAGTCATGGACGATGAACCTCATGCAGTCCACCTTGCTCAATGTCATGAAGATTCCACACTTTGGTAGACATCAAGAAGTCAATGCCTGTGTCAAGCTGCTACTTTCCTACTACCATGGCAACTACTTGTGGCTAAACTGTCGTATTACAGTTGATTCGAAATCAGGGATGATTTTAAGGATGAAAATTTATTTTTAAATGTAGAAACCTTGGCGAATCTTACTAATCCTTCATATGCCAACTATAAATGTTTGGCGATATTTTTGTAAAAATATTCAAATTTCTAATGATTTTATATAGTTTTTATAAAATTTTGGCGATTTTTAAGGTAAAATAATTTTATCCTATAGAATTTGGGTGAATCATTTTAAAAATAACAAATTTCATTTTTGGAAAAACCATGGAAAATTAGCCCATGAGCGAAATTTAGCCCCTAAAATCATCTCGCCTCATACAAGTACCTAACCAGAACAAAGGGGAAGAATTTGAAGATAATCCCCCATTCATGGACGATGAACCTCGTGCAGTCCACCCTGCTCAATGTCATGAAGATTCCACACTTTGGTAGACATCAAGAAGTCAATGCCTATGTCAAGCTGCTACTGTCCTGCTACCATGGCAGCTACTTGTGGCTAAATAGAAGTATTACAGTTGATCCGACATTGATCCATAGTATCACAGGGTTGAGTATGCAAGGACCTGACCCACATGATTTATATCTCGGAAAAGCCATGGACCATGCACTAGCACAGAATATCAAGGAAACCTATGACGATGTTGAGAAGGGAACAAGACGTTACAAGGTAGCCTCCATCCAGAATGGCATAGTGCACCTCGCTTGTCAGTTAATTGCAGGGAATTTAGTAAGGAAGAATCGACCTACACAAGTCAACGGCTTTGTCGTTGACCTCGCCAAGAAGTTCTTGGAAGGATTACAGATGAACTAGGTGAAGTACCTAGTAAACCAATTGGAACTCGACTGTAGAGAGGCACAAGATCAAGGATATGGATTTCACTTTAGCTGGATCTTGATCCTTATTTCCTTTATTTCCTGGGAGATGTCGGAAGGTGCAACCTTCCCCGACATTGAGCCATTTGAGCCATTGGTCGCGAAGTTCGCTACACTCTGGTATTCAAGTGATATGAACAAACAGTGGCAGTCAAATGCTGTTTTTCATACCTATTATCTTCAACTGAAGAGAGCCATAGAATCTGAGCTTCACATGACTCCTAACACTTTACACTGGTTTCGGCCCCTGATGAAGTTCAGTGCATATCAACATTTCATTTACATTACAGTGCAAGTTGATGAACATAAGCAACAACTGCAGTCATACTATAAGATGACGGAAGAGGATCTAGAGGAGATCACTAAGGATTGGTCAGTGGACCTCCTTATTTCAACAGACCTTGCCTAAATATCCAACCTCGACAGCCCAGAAACTATGCATGATACACTCAGATCCAGTAGGACAAAGAAGACCGAAGAAGCCCAAGATTTAAGAAGTGCCTTAGTAAAGACTGCTTCCATATCACCAGAACGAGGGGGATGGAAAAGAGATAAATGGCACAGAAGCTGAACAAAATAAAGGCGAAGTAACACCGCCCAGAGACAAGATTGAATCCTTGAAGAAGAGGAAGGTTTATCCCCCGAAACCTTCTTCGAGGAAGAAATCAAAAGCCACCATGACCAAGATGCAGACTTTCCTCACCTTTGATGATTTTGACTTCATCATGGCAGCCCTGAACGATGCTTCGCTGGAAATAGCTAAGAGACAAGAAGCCCAACAGGAGAAAATGTATGATAGAATTGAGATTGAAATTCGAGGGGTACAACAAGCACTTCAGTCCATTTGCGCAGCCTCCACTGCACCCCTGCCATTAGGAGAACTTGAGTTGGGAGATGAGCCGGCCCAAATCCATCGACTAGCTAATACAGTCAAAGCTCTCCTTCAACGAGCACAAGAAGAAACCAAACAAGCCACCCAGGCCTTGAAGCAAGTACAAGGCGTACTTATAGAACAACATAGCACTGAAGAACAGGAAAATATTACTCTCCAAGTGAAGTTCGACGAAGAAAAAGCATAGCTGCAGCAAGGAAAAGAAAAGTTGCTCGTAGAGCAACTACAAGTGAAAGAAGTGGTCAATAGAGCACTTCGCTCTGTGATAGTCATGGAAATAAAGGAAGAAGTCTGAGTCACAAAATAAGTAGACCAGCTCATAGAAGCTATCTAGAAGCTACAGAAACACATAGCAGACTTAGAGCTCCACACAGTGCCTGAGACTATGTAAGATGTAAGGGATCAAAGGGAATCCAGTGCTCGAAGCGCAGTTGAGAGACTAAAGGCCCTTGCCATGGAATGCAAGCAGCTGAGTAACCGTACTGCCTAGACGTATGATCAACTCACCAAGAATCCAGAATTGTAGGCACTAGATTGGAAACTCCAGGAAGAAAAGAGGTACACAGAGACACTACATGCGTAGTTGAAGGCCCTGTCAGTTGTGGAAAGAGTGAAGCGATCTCAAGAGAAGTGCACTGCCTAGCAACAGGTCCATACTATTCAGAGCAGAGTTATGGAAGTAACTCAAAGGCTCCAACTTGTACAAGATAAGGATTACCAATTGTTCACAGAGGTTGAAGGTCGAGGATAAGAACTAGAGCAGGTTGTCACCGTAGCAGAACAATGCCTAGAGGGACCTGTCAATGACGTAGTCATCTAGGAGTTCACTGAATAGGAGTCTGTGGCACAACAACAAGTATAAACAGCTCAAGCCAAGCTTTAGGATTTTGAAGCAGAACTACCCAGACTAGAGTGACTCGAGACAAGTCACAGGTGAGTGTTGGGGGCTTGTTGGCCCTTGACCAAGATTTGAGGGTTCTTGGTCATGTTTGACCTCTTTTTGGGACTTCAATAGGCTGTTGAAGACGGAGCACAAGACTAAGAATATATCGTGGGATCTCGACCCCTTTTTGGGTCCTTTTTGGGTTTTGGGATTATGTAAATGGTATGGGATGTCGGCCCATGGGTTTACCCATGCTTAGGCCCACTTTTGTAATGTATAAATAGATATCTAGGTGATGTAATGAGAGTCAATTGTAAGTATGCTAAGTGCAAGAATGGTTTGTAGATGCTTTGTGCATACTGGGAGAGACTTGCAGAGCTAAGTGTAAGTGGTTGTATAGATTGTGGAAGGCTTTGTGCTGTAATGCAAGGAAGGAGGATCTAGTGAGGTGCATAGATATCCTATCCTCTACGGAGTGAGACTTGGATGCCCTGTGCCTATAAGAAGCTCAACCGAAGATAATAAAAAAGAGGAGTTGGTTGATGTAGCCCCAGGGTGGGGGTGAACCACGTACATGTTGTGTTGCTCTGCTTTGTGCAATGTATTGATGTGTTTATGTGTTACTTGCTAAGTTCTTGGATATAGATAAATAGATCTGTTTATTCTTTGTGCTTACAATGAATATGAATGCTAGATCTGACCTATATGAATGTGATTAGTGCTTGAATATGCTAGATCTAATCTATCTCTTTATGCTGAGTGCTTAGACACATTAGATATGTATAAGTGTCGCGATACTCTGTTTTATCTGCAGAGTAGATATTGGTTACATATTGATGAAATTTTGGTGCTAAGTGCTCTATTGAGTATTACGATCACAGATCTGTGTCCCAGCAAAGGTCACAGACACTGGAGTCCTGCAACCACCCCTGCCTCTACCTCAGGTGAGACTTCATCTTCTTCAAATATGTTGACGAAAGGGCTGATAGTTAGGGTTTTGTTGGTGCGCTATTGAAACGTTGAACCCTGGGTCTTCCCTTGTCCCAACATCTATGAAGCTCTGTACCAAGAAGAAGAGTCATATCTAAAGGAAAGAGGTAAGATCTTTAATCTGTGTGCTTTGTTAAAGGTAAGATAAGTGGAAATTTTTGTTTCAAAAAGTATGGATATAGGTATGCTTGATAAATTTTGTCCTAGCTTGAAAAGTAGGGCACAACTAGAAGAAAGAAGATTTGATATACTTAGATCTGATAAGAATAGTGAAACATATGTTATACCTATGCATAGAAAGAATGTTTGGACTAACAAATGAATGCAAGACCCTAGAAAGAAATTTTTGCATGTTATCTACCATGATCCTAGTGTGCAGTACAGGAAAGGATGGGGATCATTTAAAAGAAAACAAGGATTAACCCTTTGTTATAGTTGTAGAAGACCTAGACATCTGGATAAGGAATGCCCTAGTAAAAGACCTAGTTGTATTTGTTGTAAAGCTACGGATAATGAAGTTTTGGATTTCCCTAGAATGAGTACTAAGATTGATAGAATGAATATGGGACAAGAAGACCCTAATAAAGGTCAAGACACTGAGACCAGGGAAGAACTCCAGAAAAAATCAGAGGATGTATTGCTCCAAATGAAAGAAACCCTAGATGATCACTAAAATATCATCTTATCAGAGATCTTCAAAGAAAAAGAATACATAGAAACAAGAGTATCAGACTTAGAGCTTCAGACAGTGCCCAACACTCTGCAGGATGTGAGGGATCAAAGAGAAGCAACTTCCCGAAGAGTAGTTGAAAGAATCAAGGCCCTTGCCATGAAATGTAAACAACTAAGTGATCACATTGCCGAGAATTATGAGTGAATCACTGAGAATCCATAACTGAAGTCACTAGAGTCACATCTCCAGGAGGCGTAGCAGCAAGCAAAAACAATACAGGAATAGTTGAAGCCCCTGTCAGCTGTTGAAAGGATGAAGCGATCCCAAGAGCAGCGCACTGCTCAAAAATAGGTCCACACCATTTAGATCATAGTTGAAGTGGCTCAGAGGCTCCAACCTATATAGGATGAGGCTTGCCAACTATTCACAGGGATCAAAGGCCGAGGAGAAGAATTGGAGCAAGTCGTCACTGTAGCTGAACAACGCTTAGAGGGGCCTGTCAACGAAGGAGTCATCCAAGAGTTTGTTGAACAAGAGGTCGTGGAATAGCAACAAGTTGAAGTAGATCAAGCCAAGCTCAAGGATTTTGAAGCAGAGCTACCTAGATCAAAGTGACTTAGGATGAGTCATAGGTGAGTGTTGGAGGCATGTTGGCCCTTGACCAAGTTTTGAGGACCCTTGGTCATGTTTGACCTACTTTTGAGACTTCGACAGGTTGTCGAAGGTGGAGCACAAGGCGAAGCAGAGATCACGGGATCTCGACCCCCTTTTTAGGTATTTTTGGGTTTTGGGCTTATGTAATGGGTATGGGGATGTCAGCCCATGGGTTTACACATGCTTAGGCCCCTTTTTGTAATATATAAATAGATTCTAGGTGATGTAAGAAAGAGACAGTAAAAAACTAGTCAGTAGTAAGTTGTGCAAGTTGTAAGTTCTCTGTGCATGTTGTGTGAGACTCTTAAGGCTAAGTGCAAGTGACTGTAAAAGGTTGTGTAAGGCTCTGTGCCCAGATCTACTCCGGGAAGGAGGATCTGGTGGAGTGCATGCATATCTCTGTCCTATAAGAAGTAGGATTTTGTGGCTCTGTGCATGTAGAAGATTGAGAGAAGCTAATAAAGAAGACAATGAGTTGGTGGACGTAGCCCCAGGGTGGGGGTGAACCAGGTATATCCTGCGTTGTGAATGATTTATGCTTTATGGTTGCTCTCTTGTTTATATGATTAAATGCTTAGTGCGATGTTAGATGATAGATGAATCTAATATGGAAGCTTAGTGCTGAATAATGTGAATGAATGATAGATCTGATCTATGTTAGTATGCTTAGTGCTTGACTATATTGAATCTATGGGAATGTTGCATTGCTTTATTATTAGGGTTTAACTGTGTTGTAAACTAAGACTGGATATTGATGAACTATAATTGTTAAGTGCTCTGTTAAGGTGTTACAGTCACAGATCTGTGTCCAAGATAAGGTTGCAGACATATGATTCCTGCAACCACCCCTGCCTCTACCTCGGGTGACACTTCATCTGTTTCCCAGGTGTTGCCGAAAAGGCCAGTAGTTAGGGTTTTGTTGGTGCATTGTTTTAGCAATGAACCCTAGGTCTGCCCCTGTGCCAATAGATGGTTGCACTCATTCACCAATAGATGATTACAATGAGGCTCTGAAGGAATTTTTACAATAAATATAAATTCCAAAACCCTATACATCCAAAAACCTAACCCTAGGAGATGAAGCTCTAAAAGTTATGTGGGCCCCGTTGTGGTAAGTTAGTACATTAACTTCTCGAGATCGTAACTTTTGACTACAATCTCCGTTTAGGGCGCACGATAGCTCGTTGGAAAGGTATTAATGAGGATATTCATTTAGGGGGCCCAATCAAAGGCTTTGATTGTAATTGGGGGGCCTAATTGTGAAAAAATGTTGTTTAGGCCCTCAAACTGGTCCCCGAAGTTAAAAACTGCTAAAAATAGTAAATTGCCAAAATTGCCAAAAAATTGTTTTCATCCAGTTGGAGAAGGTGGTTGGCCACTGATATCCATATGGATCAATCCTCCCTCCTTAGGAATAAATGGTGTCTATTGCGTTGAGTTCCCCCATCATATGAGGAAATTTCTGCTGAATTTGGCCCCTGGTGAGCCACTTGCCTTGGTGTAGGCGTTGCCCTACTTTAACAACTTGATAAAGTTGGATCCTCCACTGGCGAGTCCCCTTGACCCGTGTCTCCACAATTTTATCCCAGGATTCTTGTTGCATGCATTCAGGGTTGAGCTCTATTGGTGTCAATTATTTTTCTATCTCTGAGGTGTCCAATAATGGTGGGAAATATGGTCGAAAGAGAGCCACGTTGAACACTAGGTGTAGACCAAGAAACAGAGGAATGTTGAGCTCAAAAGAATTATATCCCACGGCCTTGATTATGGTGTAAGGCCCATAATGAAGTGGACGAAGATTTCAATGGGACCCTGTAAGGCATTCATTTTGCAAATGCAGCCAAACTTTGTCTCCCACCTGAAACTTATGTGGCACCTGGTGTTGATCATGGTGTTACTTGTACTTAGCATTGGACTTCTGTAAAATCTCCTGAACCTATTGGTGGATGTGCTGGATCTGCTCAATGAAACAGGTGGCTTTATCAGCTTCAGCTGGAGCAGGTGATGAGTTGGTTGGGGTGGCTACAAGGGGTAGTGCAACATCCATGGGACCCAATGGTTGGAATCCCAATCCCACCTAAAAGGGGCCATGGACAGTTGAGCTATGTAGGGCTCGATTGTAGTTGTGCTGAATGTATGGGATACTCTCATCCCATGTGTGGGGGTGCTTGGAATTGTACATGAATAGAATATGCACGATATTCTGATTGATGACCTTGGTTTAGCCATCTGTTTGGGGATGGAAGGCCGTGGATTTGGTGAGCTTGGTGTCCAACAGTGACCAGAGGCTCGACCAGAATGTGTTGAGGAATTGACTGTCCCAATCAGAGACAATGGTTTGCGGGATCACAAAATGTACCCACACTTTCTCAAAGAATATCTTGGTAGTGGCCTCCGTGGTGATGCTCTTCTTGCAGGGGGCCAAAAGCACCATTTTAGAAAAGTGATCAACAACCACGAAAACACAGTCATTCCCCCACTTGGTGGTTGGAAGGGCCGACATGTAATCCATTGAGATGGATTCCCATGGCTTGTCACAAGTAGGCAAAGGGGTGTACATGCCTTGTTTCTTACTGGTGGGCTTAGCAATAACATGGGCAGTGCAGGACCTAATATATTTGATGACATCTTGCCAAATTTTTGGCCAGTAGAAATGTTGTTGCAACACTGCCACTGTCTTTTCGATGCCGAAGTGTTCTACTACTCGACTATAGTGGGATTCCCAAATAAACTTTGCACGCTCGCTTGATGGAAGGCAGAGATGGCCCATATGGCACAACAATCCATCCTAAAGATGGAAATTAGTGACAACTGAGTGTGTGCCCAACATTTTTTAAGTGTTGGCGAAATCAGGGTCTGTTTCATATATTTGGGGTCACCCGGAGGCTTTGTGGCCGCAAGATTCTAGCACTATGATGAGTGTTGTGACTGGAGGTCAGATGAGGAAATCAACAACTCTGTTGGTACTTCATGTTTTGTACTTGATGTTGAGGTGGAATTGTTGTAAGTGTGTGGACCACTTCTGATGGCGGTCATTTTGCAATTTTCCGTGGATATGTATGAACTACAAGGGCTTATGATCAGTGTGGATGACTATCTCTTTCCCAAGAATGTAATTCCTCCACTGTTGCCAGGCTTGCACAATGGAGTACATTTCTTTGTCATAAGTAGGGTACTTACAGATGAAATCTGATAGTGTCTCACTGTGATAGGCCACGGGCTGGCCATGCTAAGTGAGAACTGTGCCCACAACATAGTCTGAAGCATCTGTCTTGATCTCAAAGGGTTGTTGTAGGTCAAGTAATGAGATTAATAGTGTTGATCACAAATGTTGCTTCAAATCATCGAACACATGTTGTTGAGACAAACCCCAAACAAAGTTTTCCTTACCACCTCCTCTGGTTACTTGGCTAAGGGCCCATGTAATATGGGAGAACCCCAACATGAACCTGTGATAAAAATTGGCCAGGCCTAGGAAGCTTGGAAGCTTAGTGAGTGTGGTTGGTGCTGGCGAATCATGGATGACTTGGATTTTGGATGGATCCACATGTACACCATTCTGATCCACATGTACACCGAGATATTGGACCTAGTCCATGCCGAAGGATCATTTTTCCAAATTGGCATATAACTTGCATTGTCGCAGGGTGTGCAAAACCTGCTGAATGTGATGCAAGTGTTCCACCCACATCTTGATGTAGATGAGTATTTCATCCAGATACACCACTACAAAAGTATTGGTGAACTTTTGTAGGATATCTTCCATCATCCTCATGAAAGTTGTTGGAGCATTTGTCAAGCAGAAGGGCATGACCAACCATTCAAAGAGACCTTCTTTCGACTTGAAGGCAATCTTCCATACATCTGTTTTCTCGATTGGGAATTGGTGGTAGAAATACTTCAGATCAATCTTGCTGAAGTATTTGGCCTCCCTGAGTTGATCAAGGAGATCGTCGATTCAGGGAATCGAGTACCAGTTCCTGACTGTTATTGTATTTAGGGCCCAGTAATCAATGCAGAGTCTCTAGGTCCTATATTTATTTTGTACCAGCATGATCAGGCTCCCACAAGGGGATGTGTTGAGATGGATGTGGCCCATGTGGAGCATTCCTTGGATCTGTTGCTTGATCTCGTCAGTCTCTAATAGGGAGCGACGATATACTGGCCTATTTGGTAGTAGTGCACCGGGGGTTAGATCGATGGGATTCTTGACCTAACAGTGCAGAGGTATCCCAATCGGCAAGGAGAAGATATCTTGGTATTCCTCCATGACCTTATCCACTTGCTTCTAATGTGTGGAGAGGTCGGCCGAAAGGTCCTCGATGTGGCTGCAATCTTCTACTCATTATGAGAGCGAATCATGAAGAATACAAACTTCTCAGTTTGTGAGATGACCTTCCTACATTGCTTGGCAGAGATCAAGGAAATAGCACTAGGTGGGATGGCCTCGGGTATCCTGTACAATTTTATGTTCAAAGTAATAATAACACTAAGAGGCCTAGATTCATATACAACATGACATTTCCATAAATAAGGTTGTCCCAAAAGAACATCGCAAACTTCAAGAGGAGAAACATCACATATTACCTCGTCTTTGAAGGGCTTTAAGTCATATGACATGCGACACTGTTGGCTGACGCGGAGGTCACTTCCTTGGCAGAACCATCAAATCGTGTAGGGTTGCGGGTGCGGTGTTTTCGGCAAATCTAGCCGCTTGATGAACTCTAATGAGATGAGTTTCTTCTGACTACTGCTATCAATGATGAAGTGTAGCAGGGTGCCCTTCACCCACATCTATGAATAAAAAAGGTGCTCACCTCCCTCTGGCTCATCCGGTTCACTAGGCTGGACCTTAGTAGTGGAAACAGTGGCACTGGGTTTTGCATCGATGATCCATTTTCTCCTTTCTGGTTTAGACTCAGAGTCTAACCTTGCATCTAAATCAGATGATTTCACCTCATTCACTAGTGATTTCTTTGAGCAATAATCAATAATGTTGTGCCAGGGGCTCTAATGGGAGTCACACCACTTCCCTGTATCTTTCTTCGCATTTCTGATGTCCCTCTTTGCTTGTGGCTTAGGCTGGTGGTCCTAAAGTTGTATTTCTCTGTCCTTTGTTCTGTGGGTTGGGGCTTCCTTTTCCCTGCTTTTTCTGTGAGGGGTTTCCTGGCCCAAATTGCCGCGTATTTTGTTTGAGCTTCTGCTCAATTTTGACAGCATATTGGTAGGTCACACCCAAGGACGAGATGTCTAGAAAATCCATTTCGGCCTTGATGTATCTATGCAAACCACCACAATACTTGAGAAACATATTTCACTCAAAATATTTGATACCCAGCTTGGTGTGCAAGGCATGGAAGATATTTGTAAACTTTGGCACAACTTGGTCTCTTTCCTGCCGCAATGTGGTCCATTTTGTATATAGGTAATCATAAATTCTAACAGGGTATTACTGTTCTTTAATAACATCCCTAAATGAATCCCAGGTGACCAAGACTGTAAATAATGAGGGTTCCTCTATTTCCTTCTGCTCACAGAAAGTCTCCCACCAATCTTTGATGCGGTGAATGGATTTGAGGAGAACAAAAGAAATCTTTTCTCTATTCGAGAAGTTATGAACAGACAAATATGCTTCTAGAAAATTAAACATTTGTCTACAGAGTTTGCGTCTATCAGTCCTTCAAATATAGGAATATCAAAGTTTATTTGTACCTTGAAAGGGGCAACACTACCTCCCGAGGAAGATGCGTCGCCTCTTGGTAGTCGTTGAAGGATTTGTGCAAAATTGTCCATCATTTCTCTCCTCTGTTGCGTGAGGGATTCCTCGAGAAATTTTTTGAAAGGATCTCCTATCTCATCGTATTTCACCCACCATGAGAGGTCTCTTGCATGTGCAATAGATTTTGTCTTCAAGAGAAACAAGCTCAAGCCCCAATTCTTTGTACCCTGACCTCATTGGGGACATGCATTAAAAATGGCAAGGAGCAGACTGCTATGATAGCACTGATCCAGATTTTATGAGAAAAATGAAGTGGATGAAGATTATTATTAATCTTTAATACATAAACATATAACAGGTATGTGATAAAACAAAAGAGATACAATAAAACTGGTTTCTATTAAGTCAGAAAATAAGTTGAAACTGTAAAATGCAGCTGAAAACAAGCTTGCTAGAATGGTGGCGTCTTATCTCTGAGAAGAGATGTGACGCATGCGCTCATTCGCCAGAAGATGATTACAATGAGGCTCTGAAGGCCTTTTTAAAGTAAATATGAATTCCAAAACCCTAGACATCGAAAAACCTAACCCTGGGAGATGAAGCACCAAAAGTCATGTGGGCCCTGTTGGGGTAAGTTAGTACATTAACTTCTCAAGGCCGTAACTTTTGCATACGATCTCTGTTTAGGGCGCACGATAGCTCGTTGGAAAGGTATTGATGAGGCGATTCATTTAGAGGGACCAATAATATTCTTTGGCTATCATTGAGAGGCCTTATTGTGAAAAAATGTCGTTTATGCCCTCAAACTGGCCCCCAAATTTAAAAACTGCTAAAAATAGTAAATTGCCAAAATTACCAGAAAATTGTTTTGAACCAGTTGGAGAAGGTGGGTGGCCACCGATATCCACATGGATAAATTATTATCAAATGAATATAATAGGGTTTGAATATTTTTAATTCCTCTTTAGGATATAGTTTTCATATTCTAATTTCATGTTTTTCTAGATCTAATACACAACCATTAGATTAGTGTAAATTGTACATCCTCGCTACAACTTATAATGAACAATTTGACAATATGAACCCTAAGGTGAGTCTTCACTAGCATATTTCTAAAAGAAACCCTTGACCTTTCTCATCTTCTCGTTTGGGATTTACTCCTACCAAGTTTTGTATTTCAACTGATTTAGTATATGCCTTTATGGTGGCACCTAGATGGACTATTTGACAATTTTTTATATATTTCTTTTTTGAAACATATATTCAAAAGTTTATGATTTTTTTTTACCTAATGAATCATATATATATATATATAATTGTGTAGAAATTTATTTAATTGGATGTTTCTTATGCAATTTAGAAATTTCATCTTTCGTATAGGTTTCCCAAATCTTAACCTTGTGAATTTTTATCCTTAGGGTTGTTATAAATATAAAAAAAATAACAGAAACAATGGACTATATTTCAACTCTTAAAAAACCCAATCCATTAGACAATTCAAGAGAAAAAATACCAATGTGTTCCAATAAGTTCATCCCTCTAGGGAAATCTTATCATGCATATAACAGATCTGAAAACATGTACTCCAACTTTAAATATAGTAGTAAACATTACCTTCTATTATTCAATACAAATTTTAAGGGAAAACATCAAAACCCCTAGCTCACAACTAGGAGATCCAACATTCATGCATCACACAAGAATGTCCTTCATGGAAAACACACATGCATCGCAAAAGAATGTCCTCCAAGGAAATATGTTTCCTCTTCTTCTTCTATTAACCAAGTACAACCTAGGGTTTCAATTCACAACCCTAATCTAAAATTATCCAAGGGGTGAAACCTTAACCCTAGTCTTTAATATGCTCCAATAAGGTCAAGAAACCCTAGTGACTCTAAGAGAGAGATCAAGTACAAAAGAAGATCTGATAGAGAGGGATAAAAAGTAGTGCACTCGTCTTGATCACATCTCTAGATAAGAATGGACAAGAATGAATGAGTGAGTGAAGGAATCACTCCTTCATGTATGTTATATCAAAGGTAAGGGAAGCCAACAATACATAGGTGATCCCATACCATTACAATAAATCTACAATAATGCATGTAGGCTCACACATGTGGAGTGCTCCACTCGAATAATATACATGTCAAGATCCAAGGTAATTCCATCCATAAGAAAGTCTCAAAATGAAAGGTTTCTCCATGAGGTGTGTCCAATGTCCCCCCTACAAGTCTACAATGACTCCAACAATTCTCCGAAGTCATGTACTCCACCGATTCCACTCCCCTTGCATGAAAAATTTCACAACCCAAGAATCCTCAATCTAACTCCAAGCCTCCATGATATCTTCCAAGATACCATGTGTTGTCTAGGACAAAATTCACTTCTTTGAGATGTAAAAATTCTCTTCCTCCTATGTACAATGTTCTCCTAGAAAGTAACCATATCCATATGGCCATCACATAGGAAATCACCAAAGCTATCTAAATATCTCCAATGCCCTAGGGAAGAATATAAAGCAAGCATCCAATTGAGGTAAAAAAACTATAGAGTAAGTCATATCCAATGTGTGAATACATCATGAACCATATCTCATGTGAAAATACACCATGGACCATCCAACGTATAATCATACATCATGCACCCCAAATCTCGTGAAGCACCCCTAAACATGGTGTAAACAATTTCAGAATAACCTCAACAACTAACACATTGATTTCATTAGGATTTTTTTAGTAAATGTGGGCCATCCTCATTTTGATTTTATCATGAATATAGCATGATGTCATGGCTTGTGATGTGATATTATTTTCTTATACATGGTTTTCTCTATGCTATATATAAAGTGATTTTTGGGATTTATAAGTTGAAAATATATAGGAGCCATAAGGATAATCAAGATTTTGGAGCTCACAACCCATTGACATAGCTTCTTTGAGTTGTCGCACTAGGTGGTGGTCCCCTTTTCTCTTATTGAGTTTCACTCTTAAGTTATGAACCTTTGGACACTTTACTATGTGACCTTCTAATTTTGAACCCGAAAAGGGTCTCATAATTTTATTTACTTATTATTTTATTTCAAAATAATTGGTAATTGTTTGTGTCCTCCAATTCACTATTTAAGTGAAGAAGATGTATTGATCCAAGTAGATATTGGTGGCCACCCACGTATTCCAACTAGCTCCTTTTGGCAGTTTTAGTTCCGCATGTTCTTCTGTAATTCTTTGTAATTGTGGGTTCTACACTTTCGAAGCTATCTGAAGCCCTACACAGCTTCCAAGTGGAGATTGTTGGACACCCACCTAATCTAACTAGCTTAGTTTGGATTTTTTCATGTCAGTGCATATTTTTGTACTTCTAGGGTTGTTTTGGGGTCCTAAACAAAGTTTTGTTTGCTTTCCAAAGTCAAACTATAGACAAAGTTAGAGTATGATCGAATACTGTGTAGTTCTCAAAAATACCTTTCCAATGGTCTATCGCACACCTAAAATGGAGGTCGTATGAAAAATTTACAACCCCATGAAGTTGAGGTACCAACTTACCTATTGGGGCCCACATAAATTTTGGCGTTTCATCTCCTAGGGCTAGGTTTTTGGATGTCTAGGGTTTTGGAATTCATGACTAATGCATAAAAGGGATCTAGATCCTCATTGTAATCATTTTGCTCAAATAGATGAGAGTAGAAGCCACATCTCTTCTCATATATAGTTACCACCATTCGAGCAAATTTTTTTCAGCTCTGCAATTTTACAGTTTCATCCTATTTTATGTATTCAATAGAAGTTATTGTTCACTAGATATCCATTGTTATCCTCCATATCTCTGTGTTATTGTATTCAGTCTATTATTCATTTTGTTCCACTCATAAATCTGGATTAGTGGTATTAGAGCAATCTGCTCTTCATTTATTTTTCTTCGTGCATGTCCCCGACAAGATCTGGTATAAGAAGTTGGGAATTGAACCAGTTGATCCTTTGCAATATTGGCCACACCGATCCTAAAAATAACCCATGGGGGATGAAAAGAAATATGATGGAGTAGGAGATCCTTTTAAAATGTTTCTCGAGGAAGCCTTTGCGCGACAAATGAATGGAATGATGGACAACTTTGCACAGATCTTTCGGTGACTACCCACAGGAGACACATATTCATCAAGAAGCCATGTAACCCCCTTTAAGGTACAAGTAAATTTTTATATTCCATTATTTGAAGGACTAATAGATGCAGATGTTGTAGATAAATGGTTGAATCTGCTCGAAGGGTATTTTTTTGTCCACAATTTTTTCGAGAAGGAAAATATTACTTTTTCACTCCTCAAGGTCATCCCCCATGTTAAGTATTGGTGGGATACTTACTCTAAGAAAAGGTCCATAGAGGAATATGAAATATTTGTGGTCGCCCCCACATGGTATTCCTTCAGGGATGCAATTAAAGAACAATACTACTCTTTTCGAAGCTATAAGGACTAGTACACAAGATGGACCACCCTATGTCAGGAAAGGGACCAAAAAATTACCAAATTTCACCAATATTTTCCATACCCTACGCACCAAATTGGGTATCAAATACTCTGAATGACATCCGGTGCTCAAATTCCATGGTTATCTGCATAGATACATTCAAACAGAAATGGATTTTCTGGAAATCGCATCATTGGGCATGAATTATAGATATGTTGTCAAGGTCCAGCATAAATTTAAGAAGAAGAGGTGAGAGTTTTGATCTACAAACTCCTCACAGTCGAAGAAGGGAAAAGGAAAGACCAATATACAAAACAAGGGATAGAGCAAAGATGGCCACTCTCGAGATAACCGTTCCAAGAAGAAACACAAGAAAGGTAATGAGAAGTCAAAGAAGGACATGGGAAAATGGTGTGAATACCATAAAATCCCTTTGCACAACACCGAAGAATGTCTCTCCAAGTAGGCACTAGTGGCTGAGATGAAACCTTCTGAGTCAGAGGTAGATTCTAACTCCGAATCAAATTCAGAAGGAAGGAAGTGGATTATCGATGATGAACCCAGTTCCACTGTCACTACCACCAAAGTCCAACCANAGGGGAACGCCTATTTCACCCATAGATGTGGGTAAAGGGGGATCCGCTTCATTTCATTGTCAATAGTGGTAGACAGAATAACTTGATCTCAATAAAGGTCATCAAGCAGTTAGAACTGTTGATGACACCGCACCCGCAATCCTACACCATCTGGTAGCTTCATCAAGGAAGAGATCTCTGCTTCAGCTAACAATGGCATCTTCCCTATGACATCAATCCTTTCAAAGATAGATAATGTGTGATATTTATCCCCTTGAAGTTTTTGATGTTCTTTTAGGACAACCATATTTGTGGAAGCCAGATGTTGTGTATGAGTCTATACTTCACAATGATATTATTAATTTTGGTAGAAAATTGTATAGGATACCAGAGGTAGCGTCGCCTACCTTTATTTCTTTAATCTCTACTAAGAAATGAAATAAGGTCATTTCACTAACCGAGAAGTTCATCTTCTTTGTGATCCATGCTCACAGTAAGCAGAATGTCACTTCCACATTTGTGGAATCTACATAGAGCCTCTCTTTGCAGCAGAAGCAAGTATACGGGATCGTAGAAGAGTACAAAGACATCTTCTCCTCACCGACTATGGTACCAACGCATTGCTGAGTCAATAATACAATTGATCCAACCCCCAATGTACCTCTGCATAATGGACCATTCTATCATCAATTGCTGCTGGAATATGACGAAATCAAGTGCCAGATCCAAGAGTTGCTTCAAAAGGGGAACATCAGACCTAGATCCTCCCCTTGTGGAATCCCAATTGTACTGGTGCATAAGAAATAAGGGACCTAGCATCTCTTCATTGATTATAGAGAATTAAACAAAATCACAATCAGGAACCAATACCCAATTCCCCGAATTGATGAACTTCTTTACCAACTCAAGGGGGAAAAGTTCTTCATCAAGATTGATCTAAATTTTGGCTACCACCAAGGTCATGCCCTTTGTCTTAACAAATGCACCAACCACTTTCACAAGGTTGATGGATGATGTATTGAGACCCTTCACCAAATATTTTGTGGTGGTATATTTGGATGACATCCTCATCTTCAGTAGAACTTGGGAGGATTACATGAAACATATTCAGAAGGTTTTGAGCACTCTGCGAAAGCACAAGCTATATGCCAACTTGGAAAAATGATCCTTTGGCATGAACAATGTCCAATACTTGGCCTACAATGTTGATGAGCATGGGGTACATGTTGATCCATATAAGATCCAAGTCATCCATGACTTGCTAACCCTGACCACACTAACCGAGATTCTGAGCTTCTTGGGACTTTCCAACTTCTACCTATGGTTCTTGTTGCGATTCTCCCATATTGCATGGACCCTCAACCAAGTGACCAAGGGTGGTAGCAGGGAAACGTTTGCATGGGGGAAGGGACAAAAATGATCATTTGATGATCTGAGGCATCGCTTGTGCTTAGCTCTAGTACTCTCCTTAGTCGATCTGCAACAATCGTTCGAGATTGAGGCTGATGCATATGACTATGTTGTAGGTGAATTTCTCACTCAGCATGATCATTTAATAGAATACCATAGTGAGACGCTCTTAGATACTATCTGGAAATACCCCACCTATGACAAGGAAATGTATTCCATTGTAAAAGTATGTTGTCAATGGAAACATTACATTCTAGGAAAGGAGACAATCAGCCAAACTGATCATAAGCCTCTGCAATTCATACAGACATAGGGGGAGTTGCAGAACAATCGCCATCATAAGTGGTCCACCTACCTGCAACAGTTCCATATCAACATCAAGTATAAGACAGGGGGCACAAATTGTGTCATTGACTGCCTCATTCAACCTCTCGTGGTTTCACTCACCACCTTGCTCCATTCCTTTGGGCATGAGGCATCTATGTGACTCCAATTTTATTATCAAGAACCGAACTTCACCACCACCTATCATCTATTGGGTACAAGCATGAATGTCACTGATTTTGACATTCAAGATGGGTTGTTATTCCATTTGGTACATCTTTGTTTTTCTACAAGCGAGCATGTAAAGATGATTTGGGAGGCTCACTACATTCAGATGGCAAGACATTTTGGTGTGGAGAAAATTGTGGTCATTCTACAAAAAAAAATTTATTGGCCAAAACTTCGACAAGATGTCAGTAAGTATATAAAATATTTCACTGCATGTGCCATTACCAAGCCAACCATCAAGAAGAAAGGCTTATACACCCCTCTTCCTACTCCTGAGAGGCCTTGGGAATCCATCTCGATGGATTACATGTATGGCCTTCTGTCCACCAAGAAAGGCAATAAATTGTATATTTTTGGTAGTTGATAAGTTTTCAAAGATGATGATTCTCACATCCTGCAAGAAGAGAATCATAGTGGCATATAATGCAAGCTCTTCTTCGAATGAGTGTGGGTCCATTTTGGGATACCATAAACCATCATCTTCGATCAAGACAAGAGGTTCCTCAACACATTTTGGTTGATTCTCTAGTCACTGTTGGACACCAAGCTCACTAAATACACCTCCCTCCACCCTCAAACCGATGGCCAAATAGAGGTTGTGCTAGCGGGAAAGACCCCCCCTACAGCTACACCAGGGTTTACAATGTAGGCAGATCAATAACCGTTTAAAAGTCTCCTACTTTTCTAACTACCCCAAACATACCCCACACTCATACAAGAAAAAAAAAATGAGAAGGATCGGGTAACTGTACCTCTACTCTACGTCCGATGATGATCCTCTCATGCTGGATAGCTTCGCTGACTGCAAACCTCCTCCCAAGGCTGGCCTACACTCAAAGATAGATAAATAGAAAACTAAAAGCATGCATTTCATGTACGAATAAGTGTTAGATGTTAGAATAAAAACATAAATCAAATGCAAACATTTGACACATCATGTTTTGGGACAAGAAAAGTACTTATTTTATTGATAATACAATGATCACTTACAACCAAAGTCAGCTACTTCTCCTCAAACTTGGTCCGGGATCCTCTCCACCAAGCTCAAATTGCACCTCCATGTATCTTTCTCCTCTCAACCTTCTTCTTGGGAAACGAAATGGGTTCTGATGGAGGAAAAAGGGAAAAAGTGAGGGATTCTGAGGCAATTCTCACAACAAGGTTGCAAATGCTTAGGGAAAGGAGGGGATGTGAAATGGGCAAAGTTTCACTGTTCTTATGTCTATATGTGGAATGATACCCCAACACCTCCTTTTATATGGGAAAATGATGGTTATTCGGTTGGGTGATGGGCTATAGGCAGTGGATTAGTTGGGAAACTACCCAATAGCCCGTAATCTCAATGAATTCCCTGCAACTTTTTGTTTTTTGCAAATTTTGCAAGTATACACGGGTTGTAGTGGTGCAACAAGTGTATGTACGTGGGTTGTAGTGGTGAAACAAGCGTATGTACATAGGAAGTAGTGGAGCAGGGCGTGTACATCTTCAAAAATTTGGTTTTTTATAAGAGCAACTCAGTGATGGCCTGGCAAAAAATGCAAGTAAGAGGGCCAACAACCAAGTATGTATGTGTAGAGAAATTTAGGGTTAGAACATATGACTCCTAATGTGTGAGGTAAAAACAACATCCAATGGCTGAAATACATTACAAAATATTCGCCAACGTATGGAACGAGTGATCCTGGGACCAGAGTTTGGGAGGTGCCATCTGCAAAAATAATAATTGTCTCACCGAGGCGAGCATACCCATGCTTAGGATGAAATAAATCATGGCTGCCAATCAAATAAACTACAGATCCATGTCATATAACTATATAAAGTGTAGCCGTGAGAAATACACAATGGATATACATCTCAAAATCAAGGATATACATGTATAGTATCTATCTTCAAGAAGCCAATTACACCTGATGGTAGGAGATGAGGCCTTTAGAGCTCAAGCAACAACTTCAAGATCTTCCAAACTCGGGTAGGAGTAGAATGTGAGTGTATAACTTCACTACCCAGAGGTCTTCGACGACTCATCGGGAAAATACAAGAGGATCTCAATGTGTTATCACATATAGCTGTAAAAGGGTCATAGGATGACCAAGTCCTTTGTTGCACAAAAGAGTCCAAATGCAACATTCAAAAGAAGCCCATTTCGGGCTTAAAATACAAGCAACGGTCGGGTTCAATTTTCAACGGAAGAGATACTAGGAGAGTTTTATATCAACAACTCTTGGTCTTTCAGAACGTCAGATTTGTGCAAGGTTTAAAGACCAGGTGGAAGCCCCAAAGTTTCATATCAAGTGCCACACATCCCTTAGTATCAAACGATCAATATTTACCTCGAGAATCCGGGCTTCAGGAGTTTCAACATCTCCAACCCCATTTTCCACTGGAGCATTTTTCCTGAATTTAAAGATCAAGTGCCATGCATCCTTTCAGATCGGACAGTCATGATTCACTTCGGGAGTTTGGGGTTTGGGAGTTTTGAAGCTTCCCTTCTCACTTTGCTCCAAACTAATTTTTCCCAAAGTTGTAGATCTCTGCCATGTGTCCTTCTAGATTGGACGGTCATCATTTAATACGAGAATTCGAGCTTCGGGATTTTTAGCATCTCCACTCCCGATTTCTTCTGGTGTGATTTTACCTGAAGTCCACCAATCGCTACCGCATGTCCATCCGAATCAACATTCATCATTCACTTCAGAGATTCAACATTCATTTCAGGTCACCACATCACTCTAGGCCCATATTTATGCTAGCTCTACATGAAGACCCCTCTCGAGCTACGAAGTCCAAATTACGTGGCAGCCGTCAGTGCGGACATGTGGGACCCTTATCAGTCATGAAACATGGAATCCATCTAGCACTGACACATGTCACTCATTTAAAGAATTTTCAGGCATGTCTTCAGCGTTTATTCGAGTGACACATGTCACTCCTCCACCCACGACANATGAAGTGTTCTTATTAAGCGCTAAAATTAGCACCATCTCTAAGCATGGTTAGAAGTATCCAAGAGTTGGTGGGTAGATAAAATTTAGCGGGGACGCTAAGTTAGTAGAGGTTCCCCAGATTGTGGACTAGGGCTAGATCAATGGCCATGCTTCATTGTGGGGATGTAACATGCTCAAAAGATAAAATTATTGAGCGGTCCCGCAATCAAAACCATGGTATAACATAAGAGCTACGTGGCAGTTAGTGACGGATTGTGGGCCCAAAATCGGTCTGGGTACAAACCTCCTTTGAAGGCCCTGCAATCACATGCTCATAAAGCATCAAATCTGAGAGCAATGCATGGAATCCCCCTAGGCATTAATCCTCATCCTGATCTTGATGAAGGTTCAGTTAATAAAAGAAAGGACTGGTGGTTGAAACCTCGAATCACCCAGTAATTAGAAAGCATGGAGGGTTTGTTCGTGGAGATGGAACTGTCAGCCCGAGGTACCCCTATGGGTAGTTTTTCCTATAGGCCTATGCTGAGATGAGTTTTCGTCTGACAGGAGGATACAAACTCAGTTTGATAGAAGAAGGCACAACGAAAGGCTTTGAATGGATGGCTAGATCACACCCCTGGTAGTTGTGGACTGATCTGGTATAAATAAATCAATTCAATATTTTGTTAAGGTCGCCAACTGGTTGAGAAGAGTTCCCTATTTTGTAATATTTTGATGCCTAAGTTGTTCTTTGGTTATGTATCAAACTTGAGACTTTCACATTAATAGAAGTCAACTTCTCTCATCTCTTTGTAAAAAATGTGCTAAAACACTCAGGCATGGAGGATCCAGTCGAGGGTTGTAGTTCTATTGTAACGTAGGTTTGATTACAGTATTGTTGTGACTAGTTTTAGTCAACTTTCTTGTTATCCTATTCCCCCTTATGTTGAAAGGCTCAGGCATGGAGGATCCAGTCGAGTTGTTGTAGTTTCATGATAATGCAGGTTTGATTATTATGATGCTGTGACATATTTTAGTGTGTGAAACTTGAGTTCAAGAGTGCTCTTGAGCCTAAGTTTTTCTTCATCAAGTTGCTTGAAAATCAAATGCTCGTAGCAGTCTTGTTCACCTCTCTCACTAAGTCTTCCTTCTGCTCACACTTAAACTCAAATCACTGACTAAATTTAATGATGCCCTCACTTCCCTGTGCATTACTTGTCCAATTTATGTGTTAAAATCATTCTTGTACTGAGTTTTGTCCATTTGACATCCACTCACAAAACCAACATCCACCACAAACTTTGATGGGTACTAGGCTTATCCTCATGCAGTCTGAGGGTGACTCTCATTGCTAACATTAATTGTGTTGTTAATGGGGACGAAAGTGAAGATATCTTCCCTGGGATAACGACAATGATCAGATCTGATCTTCGATGGTGAATGAAGACCAGACACATTCAGACTACATATCATTCACCTGGCGACTCCATGATTAAAGAATCCAGCGACGACCCTACAATTTTAAGAAGTCATATTTTCATATGGAAGATGTATTGTCTCGAAGGTTTGCTCCTTTTAATTTCTCTGTTGTTTCTGGTTTTCCAAATGTTGTTCCTACTATGGATGAGTGGGGTGATTTTTTTCCCACATTTAAAGAACATAGAGATGAAAACCCTGTTGAGCATCTGCTTGAGTTTCATGAACTCATGCATCAGTGGGGAATACATCATGAGGATGTGTTAATGACGATGTTCATGTTCTCATTAGAGGGAGATTCTCGTAAGTGGTATCGATCATTTCCCCCTTCTAGCATCTCCTCCCTGGAATAGTTTCATGCAACTTTTAATATGCATTGTCAAAAGTTTTATTCCTCTGAGTGAATTTGTCATAGTTGTTGTGAGGAGTATAAATATTGTGTTCAGGATATAGCTAATTCTTATAAAGGTTGTGAGGATGAAGAAGATGCCTTGGATGAGGAATCAACTCTTTCTCTTCCATGTTCATCTGCATCAGATGAAAGTTGTGTTTGTTGTCTCAGTAAGGAAAGTGCAGAAATTGACTCTGTTCTAGAAGCTAATATTCTTTGTAGCCCTATCTCTAAAAAGCCTAAATATGAGAAACATTTTTTTTACTCATATGATGATGATAAGGTATTGCTTCCTAGATTGAAACTTAAATGGCAGCCTGTGTTTAATAATGAAGAGTAGTTTTCTCAGGTTGGGAAAAAGATACCTTTTGGTAGTGCGTTCGAGGCTCCTCCATTTGATCATTATAGAGACAGTGATGAAGATGTGGAGGTGTTTTTTGAAGAAAAGGAAATTAGCATCCATCCTTCTAATGAAAATGAAATCTTTTGCCAAGGGCAACATGTTAAAGAAAAAGAGTCGTCCATCGATATACACGAGGAGATTTCTTTCCATCAACTAGCAGATGTGATCAGAGAAGACCAAGGAGAAGTGGATCAACAACCTGCATCAGCCTTTCACTCACTTGTACTTGCCATAGAAATTCAGCCAGATGTGAGAAGTTGTAAGACATAGAAGGCTTTATGTTACCAACTCAGTAAGTTTTGTCACCTATTTTATGACCAGGTAGGGGAATACATGGAGTTGCATTTTTTCCATGTATTGAAGCCTCCCAACTTTATCTTACCTTCAACACTAGGAGGAGAGATGAAGAATCCAATCGATTTGTTGTCATAGTTTCATTATCCTTTGTCGATCAGTGATAGTGTAAATACGTTTTTAGTTAGGAGGTTACTTGAATGGATCTGGTGGAAGTTCACTTTCACCTAGCACTTTGTAAAAATCAGTTAGTGTAGGTTTGTACATAAATAAGATCCTTCAGGAGCATGTGTGTTTGCTTTCTTTTCAAGTAGAGTAGTGCACATGTCAGCCTGTCTAATTCAGAAAATGTATCTGATCTTGACTCCACAACCCAACAACTAAGGCACTGGAACTGCTTGTTCTTGGTATCTCGCAGGGGGCATGTCATCCCATGTGGAGCCAAATGTTATCACATATAGCTGTAAAAGGGTCACAGGATGACCAAGTCCTTTGTTGCACAGAAGCATCCAAATGCAACATTCAAAAGAAGCCCATTTCGGGCTTAAAATACAAGCAATGGTCGGGTTCAATTTTCGATGGCAGAGATCCTAGGAGCATTTTAGATCAATGACTCTCGGTCTTTCAGAACGTCAGAGTTGCGCAAGGTTTAAAAACTAGGTGGAAGCTCTGAAGTTGTAGATCAAGCACTACACGTCCCTCCAAATCAGACGATCAATATTTACTTCGAGAATCTGGGCTTCAAGAGTTTCAGCATCTCCAACCCCATTTTCCTCTGGAGCATTTTTTCCGAAGTTAAATATCAAGTGCCATGCGTCCTTTCAGATCAAATGGTCATGATTCACTTTGGGAGTTCGAGATTTGAGAGTTTTGAAGCTTCCCTTCTCACTTTCCTCCGAAATTATTTTTCCCTAAGTTGCATATCTCTGCCACGCATCCTTCCAGATCGGATGATCATAATTTACTTCGGGAATTCAGGCTTCGAGATTTTCAGCATCTCCACTCCCAATTTCTTCCAGTGTGTTTTCACTTGAATTCCACCAATCGTTGTTATGTGTCCATTCGAATCAACGTTCACCATTCACTTCGGAGCTTCAACATTCATTTCAGGTCGCCACGTCACTCCAGGTCGATATTTATGCCAGCTCTACATGAAGGCCCCTCTTGAGCTTTGAATTCCAAAGTACGTGGTAGCCATCAGTGCATACATGTGGAACCCTTATTAGTCATGACACTTGACATCCATCTAGCACTGACACATGGCACTCATTTCAAGCATTTTCAGACATGTCTCCAACGTTTTTTTGAGTGACACATGTCACCCCTCCACCCATGACACGTCATCATAAGTGACCTCATGCCTCCACGTTAGATCATCCTCCGGGAAGTGTTCTTGTTCAGTGCCAAAATTAGCTCCATCTCTAAGAATGGTTAGAAGGATCAGAGAGTTGGCGGCAAAATAAACTTTAGCAGGGACGCTAAGTTAGCAAAGGTGCCCCAGATTGCAGACCAGGTCTAGATCAACAACCACACTCCATTGTGGGGACATAACATGCTTGAAAAATAAAATTATTGAGCAGTCCCACAATCAAAACCACGCTATAGCATAAGAGCTATGTGGAAGTTAGTAGTAAATTGCGGGCCCAAAAGCGATCAGAGTCCAAGCCAACTTTGACATCCCTGCAATCACGTGCTGATAAAGCGTCAAATATGAGAGCAGCACATGGTGTCCCCCTAGGTGTTAAGCCTCATCCCAATCCCAATGAAGGTCTAGTTAATAACGGAAAGGACTAGTGGTTGAAACCTCGAATCACCGAATAATTAGAAATCATGGAGGGTTTGGCCGTGGAGATGGAATGGTCAACCTGAGGTACCCCCATGGGCATTTTTTTCTACAGGTACATGCTGAGATGATTTTGTGTTTGACATGAGGATACACGTTTAGTCTGATAGAAGAAGGTGCAGACGAAAGGCTTTGAATGGATGGCCAAATCACACCCCTGGTAGTTGTGGACTAATCTGAGTATAAATAGATCAGTTCAAGATTATGTTAAGGCCATCAACTGGTTAAGAAGAGCTCCCTATTTTGTAATATTTTGATGACTGAGATGTTCTCTGGTTATGTATCAAACTTGAGTCTTTCACATTAATAGAAGTTACCTTCTCTCATCTCTTTGTAAAAACTGTGCTAAAACACTCGGGCATGGAGGATCCAGTCGAGGGTTGTAGTTCTATTATAATGTAGGTTTGATTACTGTATTGTTGTGACCAGTTTTAGTCAGCTTCCTTGTTATCCTATTCCCCCTTACGTTGAAAGGCTCGAGCATGGAGGATCCAGTCTGTTATCACACTAAGTCGCCTTGGGTCTTTGAATTTATTTTTGTCATTTTTAAAGCCTTAGATTTTATATTTTCCTTAAAATAAACTTTCCATCCCTTTAATTTTATGTTTGATAGGACCCCTTGGATGACTAAAATTTTGAGTCATAGCTCATGTGTTGATCCTCAATTTGATTTTTGATCCTTGAACCCTTTTAAGCTCATGGTTTATTCTTTTGGTCCCCTTTAAGTGATTCATCCCTAGGTTGATACCTCCCATGATCAGGCTGATGTGACACACCTCTCTCCTCGCTCATGACCTCACATGCATGCCCCATCATCCTCACTTACCTGTCCAATCATTTTTTGATTTGGAAGCGCTACCTACTCATCAGGTAGTTCCGTAGCGCATGTCACGTTTATCATTCATCCACTTCAAGTCATGATTTCCATGACTAATACCATGTCCCTTGTTTTCATTGCCAGAAGTTGGTTGAAGTGCCTTCAAAATATATTTCATTTATGATCCCTGGTAATGGTTTCTAAATTTGAAAATTTCGATAGTGCTATGTTGCGTAAATTTGCTAGTTCGGATCAGGTGACTGCATGTCAACTAAATCTGATGCTGTGAAAGATTCCAGAGCCGAAGCTTCCTCAATTTCATCCTAATATCATGTTGAAAATCTCAACAGGTTTCGACTTTACAGGTATCCTGTGCTGCTTCCTTTTCTTATTAATTTTCACAGGAAATTTGGGCTCAGGTTTTTGGTTTTCTAAGCCTGCACGGTAGTAAGGGACCCTTGTTTGCATACCTGTAAACATCCTTGCCCATGTCTATGGACTGATTACTACTATTCACTTTAATCATTGAAATCACAAGACTGAATATAGCCTATCCTCCGTGTATGCATTACGCTACACAGAGGTGTTGCTCAAACCCTCTTGGCTTTCCTTGATCTCTTTCATCCTGTACAAAGATCCTTTTCAGATCACCCCCTCACAGTCAATGCTCTAAATAGCCTGTACAAGTCTAAAGGTGTATTTCCCACAGTCAAACTTAGCTTTCTAAGAACTGTCAGTTTTAAAGGGTCATCTCTGTGTATTTGAAACCTAATTTGAAGTTTTCTGGTCATTAACATCCCTTAAGCCTTTCAAGAACCCTCATTTTGAGCCATGGAAACCCCTCAATCGAAGAAAGAACAAAAAGCTAGCAAGATATTTAGGACAAAACCTGTGGACATGTGCCTTTTGACATAGAGCCCATGGAAAGGGAGATGTTTCGAAGAGCTAGATGCCTCTCTTTCTGCCAGAACATGAAGAGAGGCCATTCATAGGTAGCAAAACAATTTTCATTGAATTTTGATGGCAAGAAAACCAGAGTTGGGGATTTGGAATTTGAGGTAACTGAAGCCTCCATCTCAACTGCAACAGGGATTCCCATTTCAGGTGAAAATTGGTTCAAGGCCATGGTCTTGAGTTCACCCTTTGTTAAAGATCTCTTCAAGCCTGAATATCGATCCAATGAGTTATCTAAGAGTATGCCAAGGAATCAGTTGATTGAACAGTTTGACAAAATGTTGAAAATAAAACATAGATATTTTACTTGTGAAGGGAGATTTAACACCTTGTACCATTACCACATAAGGTTCTTGTTACATTTTACTGGTAAGATTGAGATGAATGTTCCTTATTACCTGTTGAGAAGTATAGGTAAAATGTCAGATAGGGTGCAAGACAAATCTAAGGATGTGGATTCCATCCTTTTTCACTTTGGATTGATTAGAATGTTAGTCTCTTAAGAGTTGGGAAAGAAAGAGATTTAATGGGAGCATTTTGTGGTTACTTCTCACTTCAATCTGGACCCAACACCTACTCCCCAATCACAGATCGCAGGTCCTTCATCACCCACCAGTACTAAAGCAGGGATTAGCAAGAAGAGAAAGGGTAGAGCCCTTGTTTCAGAGATCAGAAAGCAGGTCATGGAAACTGAGGAGGAAGTTTGTCCTTCTCCACATAGAGATTTCTCACCACCACCTCCACCAGGGTTAGAATAAGTGCCTTCTTCTACCAAGGTGGCATCTAAAAAGGGAAAGACGCTTATCTTTTCCTCTTCTCCTCCAACAGTCAAAATCAAGGGTAAAAGACCTTTCACTAGGTCATCAATTCCTAAGGAGGTTTTGAAAGAGCAGTCTTTACCAGAAACCCCTATGCATAAGAGGAAAGGAAAAGGCATTGAAAAATTTGTACAAGAGAAACAAAAAATCCTTGTACACAAAAGGAAGGGTAAAGGTACCAAAATACCTTTGGAGAGGAAAGATGAAGACTCTGTGAAAGACCTTGAAAAGCCTATGAAGAATAAAGAAGAAGCTTTTGTGCAAGAGAAGAAGCATAAAGGAAAGGGTCTTGAGAAGACTGATGAAACACCCAAGGAAATTCATGTACAGTTGGAAGAAGAGGACGAGAAGAATCCTGTTGAGACTGTGCATGTCTCTACTTCTCTTGGCGGTCAGACCTTCAAAATACTTATTAGACAACTTAAGGAATCAAGAAAAGAAGTGGCTAAATTGAAAAATGAATCCATATCTGACAAAGATAGGATGACAAAGCTTATAGAGGGCTACAGTCATACCCTTGACTTGGTCAGATTTGTAGCAAGAAGGGCTCAAACCCTTCATAGGAAACTCCAAAACCTCTACAGGAAAAACAAAGGCTTCCAGGCTCAGAATAGGAAGCTAAAGGCAGAACTAAAGCATTTCCAAGATGAGGTAGCCCAAAGGAATTTATAGGTGTTGGTAGAAGCTTCCATTGAAGATGATAAACCAGTAGCTAAGGAGAGATCAGCTACACTAAAGAAGCCTGCTAGCGCTAGGAAGAAGAAGTCTATTGAGTCAATTGAAGATACTCTTTCTATTAGAAAGAGTGCGAGGCTAAGTGTTAAGATGACAAAATAGTTGGTAAGGGGTAAGCTCCATTTTTGGGGATTGTTCCTTTTTGTGGGAGGGTTAACTGATATGAAAATACTATTTCTTCCATCTATACAAGCTTTTAGGCATTTAACTATATGGATTTTGAGTTTTTGCTAAGTGCTAGCTTCACTTAGTGGTAAAAGGAACTACCTATGGTATATTCAAGGCACCTAAGTAAAATGATTTTATCTTCATGAAAGAACACAAACTGCTTTGCACATGTTCAAGATTCAAAGGTGCTACGTTTTGGACATGCTACCCAAACTTGTATACAAACACAGTGTAAGTGGCGCTAGGTAAAGGCATTGTGTAATATCTTACAGAGAACAAAAGCTACATATAGGTGCAACACAGTGGCACTACCTATAGGTGCTACGTAATATTTGGCAGGGAGCATGTTTACACTCAGGCGCAACATAGTGGCGCTACCTACAGGCGCTACTTAATATTGCAACAAAGGAAAAATGTTGGCTCATAAATGAAGCACAATGGCGCTACCTATAGGTGCTACCTTCTCTCCTTGTTCCATTTTAGGGGGCACTACACAGAGTTTCTACCCAAGGGAGTTGCCAACAAACACCAAGAATCTAGGAGGATTAGGCCAACATATTTTGGATAAGTCGATGATGGAGAAAGTAACAGAAGTAGAAGTTGGCATTTTGAGGACAACTATAGGCTCCAAAAGGACACATGGAAAAACAAGAGATGAGCAGCAAAGGAAGATCAAAGCAGTTAGAAGCATGATTGGATTAGTCACCAGCGTTTCCCTATTTTATAGCATAGGTTGTTATCTTAGTTGTTAGAACAAATAAATGTTTAGATATTTTCAAGGGAAACATGCCAGCTTGTACCTCCAGTTGTTGCCTCCCTTTCTTGTTATAAATAGATAGATCAATGGCTTTAGTAGGTTCGGATGGTTGAGCAGGGCTCCCTAGACTATAATATTTTTTATAAAGTGATTGTGATCTAGTTGTGTACTAGACTTAAGACTTTTTGACTAATAGAAATCAGCTTCTATTTCAGCCTATATGCTTCTAATGCTAAATGTTCATGTTTTGAATGCTTCACATGGATAAATGTGGTAATGTTATGGTGGATGTTTGATCATTGTATTATCATGGTATTTATTTAGCTTCTTAGTTTCTAACTTCAAGAAGATCTTGTTTTAAGAAACTTTCCTCCTTAGGCTCTTGTAGACCTGATGTTTGTAGTAGCCCTTACATTCCTCTCATTCAAGTCTTCCCTCTATCCACATTTACTCCCAAACTACTGGTTGAAGTTAGTCAAGACCTTATTTGCTGGTACATGTTAGCCATGTTTCTATGTTAGGATATTATCATTTCGAGTCTTTTCCATCTAACCCTTTAAAAACACTCATACATTCACATATAACCTGATGGGTACTGGGATTACCTTCCATGCAATCAGAAGGTGACTCCTAGTGCTAACATTTTTGGCACCGTTGTCGGGGAACGATTTGAAGACTTTTCCCTGGGATAGAAAGACAATGCTTACTAGCTCTCAAGGTGCATTGGGACTTGGTATTTTGAAGATTGCATCTTGCACCTGGCAACTCCATTGATTCAGCTCTGGTGCCTAAAGGCAGACATACGAGATCAAATCCACAACTACCTTTGGTTCTACCTGAGGCTGACCCAGAAAAGATAATAATGAAAGGAAAAACTTCTCAAAAAAAAATTCTGATGTTGCTACAAGCGCTTCTGGTCAATTGCCTGATTCCACTCTTGATACTCAAGCTATTTTATCAAGTAAGCTTCCTTTATCTTTGGTTGAAGTATCTAAAAAACTTGATTTTGAAGAGTTTCATGCTCAATACTCTTCCTTTGAAACTGAATTGAAAGAAGAAAACATTGATATATTTTCCTCCCCTGATATTGAGAAGTGTTTCAGTCTTGATAGTTTTGAAGATTTCCCTACTTTAGGTTTTTCTACACCTCTCTCTGTTAAGACTTTTGCTTCCAAAGAAGTAGGAACTTCATCTCCCTCTCAGAACTTACCATCCTCTTCCAAGACTCCACCTACTATTGTGAAGACTAAAAATTCTCCTTTATCCGTTCCTTCTTCTCCTAATCTGCACGCAGTCGGGTCTCTTTCTCCTTCTCGTTCACCTAAAATCCATAATCAAATGGCAGTTGTTAATCCTCCTGAAAATAGGATGGATTCCATAGTGGTTGCAAGATATGATCCTCTAGTCTTACCTCAACCAATGAATTCTCTTCCCCTTGGAGATTATTTGAAATACATGCCCAAGTTCACCGGAGAAGAAGATATAACAACTGAGGAACATCTTGTTGCTTTCTATAGCTATGTAGACAATCAAAATATTGAAAATGAAGATGTTTGGATGAGGGTTTTCATCCAAAGAATTTTTGGTGAGGCTAGGAAGTGGTTTAGGGGTCTGGCCCCTGGATCCATCACTGGTATTGAGGCATTGGATAAATCCTTATTGAGGCACTGGGGTGACAAAAAGGATTTTTTGTACTACATCACTGAATTTGGATCTTTGAAAAGGAAAGAAGGAGAGTCTGTCTCTGACTTTTCTAAAATATTTAACGAAATGTACAAGAAGATCCCTGATGAGATCAAACCCACTGAAACCATGGCAAAAATCACTTATGCTAGTGCCTTTGACTCTGAGTTCTGCCTTCTATTGAGAGAGAGAAGGTCACCTTCCTTAGTTCATATGAAATATGCTACCTTAGAGGTAGAATCCAACACAATTTCTTCAGATAAGCTTAGAGGAAAATCTGATAGAGATAGGAGGAAAATTAGAGCTGAAGCTTCCACTTCTGACTCTCCTATTGTTCATTCACAAGTAGATGAGTTGACCAAATTGGTAAAATCTCTTTCTACTAAGATTGAGAAGTTAAAATCAGAAGGAAGACAAACATATAGAAATGATCAAAACAATGAAAACAGAGGTAATTTCAGAAAACCCAACAATGCTCCCCAAATCCTTCCCAGAGATCCCAGAAATAGAGAGAGAGATGATTAGAGGATACAAGCTCCTTTTCAAAATAATCTGGTTGTTGATGAAGAAGAAGAGGTGATAGAGGTTGATCCTAAGATTCACTACTTAGGTTATACATCCCCATCCCCACACTTGACTCAATCCTCTTATGAGAAATATTTAATGGATATTCAAATTAATGAGTTGAGCAAGGGAGAGAAAGCAAAGGAAAATGCTAGTAGATATAATCTGAGATCTAAAAAAAATGAAGAAAAAATTGATGCCCCTAATCTGCCTGCTCAAAAAAAAGATTCTGCCAAGGTTGTGATAGCGAGAAGCAAGGAAAAAGACTCTTAAAACCCATAGGTTCTGATCAGAAATCCTTCTCCTGAAACCAAAGAGATTTTGAAGCCTACCCCTTCCTTCAATTTTGAGAATGAAATCTAGAAAATTAAGATCCCTATACCATTTTTGGAATTGATAAAAAATGAAGAATTTAAAAAGTATCTAACCAAAATGTTACAGCTCAAAGCCTCTCCAAATGCCACCGATTCAATAAATCTGCAAGATGAAAAACCAGCTGTGATTTTAGGCCCTTTGATAGAGGACAGAGATGATGCATCCCCTCCCTTCTATACTTATCTCAATATACATGATAAAGTGTTGCATAATTGTCTTTTGGATTCAGGAGCCTCCCATAATCTCATGCCAAAATATGTTATGGATGAACTTAGATTGGAAGTCACAAAAAACTATCATGACCTATATTCTTTTGACTCTAGGAAAGTAAAATGCTTGGGGGTAATTAAGGATATGGTTGTGACTCTATTTCAACTGCCCATGAAAAGTATACTTATGGATGTTGTGGTGGTTGACATTCCTCCCAAGTTTGGCATGCTCTTGTCGAGATATTGCATAAAAAGACTTGGAGGGACCTTGGAGATGGATCTCTCATATGCAACTATCCCTGTGTTTGGTGGGGATCATAGAAGACTTTACAGGGAAGGCCAGCCGACTTACATTCTTAGTGATGAAGAAAACCCTGCTAATCATCCTGTTTTTTCTCTTGATACCAATTTTGGGTCCAACATTTTGCAGCTCACTAATGCTCCTGAAACTCCTCTTCAAATCAAAAAAAAGTCTGCTACCTTATCTGAAGATCCTCCTCTAACCAATTCTGTTTGGAAGATGTTCTTGGATGGAGCCTCTTCTAAGGAAGGTGCCGGTGTTGGAGTGGTCTTTGTCTCACCAACTTAGGAGACCATATCTTTGTCATATAAACTAGAATTTGAAACTACCAATAATGTGGAAGAGTATGAAGCTCTTGTCTTGGGCTTGAGAGATGCAAAAGATATGGGGATTAAAAAACTATCAGTATTTGGAGATGTTGAATTGATAGTCCATTAGACCAAAAATATTTTCCAAACTAAGCACCTGAGGCTTAGATCTTATAGGAATGAAGTATGGGACCTAGTGGAGAATTTTTTCTCTGAGTTTGACATCTCTTTTATTCCACGAGAAGAGAATTTTGTGGCTGATTCTTTGGTTGTATCAGCAAGAAATTTCAGGATACCTATACCACCCAAACTCAAGTATGATGTAGAAGTCAAATACAAGCCTTCTATACCGGACAATGTCAAATATTGGAAGGTGTTTGAAGATGATTTAGAACTTAAAAAATTCCTTAAGTCTGTTGATGAATTTGTTGCATTACACATTGATCAGGATCATGATTCTGAAATTGATCCACATGATGATGTTTTCCTTAATAGAATTGCTAATCATCATATTGTGCAACTACCTAGTAACCACATTCCAAAAGGATTAGTTCCTTTGGAAAAAGTATTTGATGAAAATGATGTGGTAGTAAAGGGGAAAGTGTCTACTGATGATGTTGATATAACTGAGTTCAATTTGGGAACATAAGAGGATCCAAAATATGTCAAGTTGTCAAGCAGACTATCAAGAGAGCAGAGGGAAGAATATACCAAACTGTTAAAGGAATTTGCTGTTGTATTCGCATGGACTTATGAAGATCTCAGAACTTGTGAAACAAACATTATAGAGCACAAGATTCCATTAAAAGAAGAGACCAAACCCTTTAGGCAAAATTTGAGGCAAATTAATCCTATGTTGCTCCTTGTCATGGAGAAAGAGGTAAAAAAGCTTTTAGATGCAAAAAATAATATTTCTTTGAGGTATTCCGAATGGGTGGCCAATTTGGTTCTCGTGAGGAAAAAGAATGGAGAAATCAAACTTTGTGTCGATTTTTGAAATCTAAACAGAAGCTCTAAAAAGGATAATTACCCTTTTCCCAAGATGGAGCACATATTACAGAGGGTGACAGGTGCAGCCTGGATGTCTATGGTTGATGGTTTTTCTGGCTACAACCAGATTTCAATTTTGCCAGAGGATAGAGACAAGATGACTTTTACCACTCCTTGGGGTACATTCATGTATGCCAAGATGCCCTTTAGCTTGATGAATGCGAGGGTGACCTTTCAGCGAGCTATGGACATAGCATTCATCAGAGAGAAGGACAAGTTTTTTGTCATCTATTTAGTTGACATAACAATGTTCTCTCAATCTGATAAAGAGCATCATGATCATTTAAGAAAGGTTTTCTTGAAATGCAGAAAATTTGGTCTCTCTTTAAATCCAAAAAAATCATTGTTTTCCATGAAGGAGGGGAAATTATTGGGACATATTGTGTTAGTTGAAGGGGTTAGGATCGATTCCAACGATTTTGAATCCATACAAACCTTGTCACTGCCTAGATCAAAAAAGGAGGTCTAATCGTTTCTGGGAAAGGTAAATTTCTTGAGAAGGTTTGTGTCAAATTTTGCTAAGTTGGTTAAGTATATCACAACCATGTTGAGGAAAGACAATGAAATCAAGTGGACTACTGAAGCACGTAACTCTTTTGATCAAATAAAGAAAGCTCTGACTGAAGCCTGGATCCTAGTCAACCTAGACTACTCCAAGGACTTTCTTATTTTTTATTTTTCCTCTTTTGATACAGTGGCAACAGTTTTGTTGCAGAAGAACGTTGAAGGCTTAGAGCAGCCCATTTCCTTTTTTAGTCAGGCCTTGAGAGATGCAGAATTAAAGTATGACATCATGGATAAGCAAGCCTATGCACTGGTTAAATCTCTTAAGTCCTTTAGAGTTTATGTGCTACATTCAAGA
The DNA here is from genome assembly GCA_010110895.2 of Picea sitchensis. Classification (NCBI taxonomy): domain Eukaryota; kingdom Viridiplantae; phylum Streptophyta; class Pinopsida; order Pinales; family Pinaceae; genus Picea; species Picea sitchensis. Next base: position 119,394 of record SNQJ01S0042581.1, read on the forward strand.
TTTATTTCTCATGTTCCATCAGTTGTTGTTAAATAAATTCTTATTCAGCCTGATATTGACGGAAAACGTAGCAAATGGATTGCTAAGATCCTTGAATTTCACTTAGAAATCAAGCCTGCCAAATTAGTTAAAGGCCAGGGTTTAGCCAAGCCGTTGGCTGAATCAAATTTCTTAGCATTGGGGGTAAATTTCACTAGCTCATGTCCAGAAAAGAAGCAGGATGAATTAAATAACAAGGGTTCTCAGGGAATCCCTGCGTTGGCAGATTACAGCTGGTACAAGGACATAATATTCTTTTTTCATAATTTACAACCTCAAAACAGTATGGAAAAGAACAAGGTGAGAGCACTAAAGCTCAAATCAATAAAGTATTGCCTGGTTGATCAAATTTTGTATCGGAAGGATCCATTGGGAGTGTTGTTGAGATGCCTAGAACCACAAGAAGCCCAAAAGATTATGTCTGATTTTCATGATAGTTTGTGTGGGGGGAATCATTTTTGGAGGACCACTGCCTACAATATTCTCAGGGCTGGGTACTTTTGGCCTAGTCTATTCATAGACATTTGTGCTAATATCAGAGCATGTGATAAATGTCAGAAATTTTCTGGAAAGCAGCAGCTTAAGTCTTTGTCATTAAAGACCGTAACAACTTCAGGACCTTTTCAACAATGAGGCTTAGATTTTATTGGGGAAATTCATCCTTCTTCCAGTGGCCAACATAGATGGATCTTGACTGCCACAGATTACTTCACTAAGTGGATAGAGGCTATCCCTACCAGGAATGCTTCTCACAAAGTGATTATTGGTTTCCTTGAAGACATTATGGCGAGGTTTGGATGTTCGAATAGAATTGTCACTAACAATGCTACATCTTTCAAGGTTGAGCCATTGATTCAGTTTTGTGAACAATATGGGATCACATTGATTCATTCAACCCCTTATTACCCACAGGGAAATGGTCTTGCATAATCCTCAAACAAAAGCCTTATAAATATTGTTAAAAAGTTGTTGAAGGACAACAAAAAGGCATGGGATTCAAAACTCAAGTTTTCTTTGTGGGATGATACAGTCACAACAAAGAGGGCCTTGGGTCTTTCTCCTTTCCAACTGGTGTATGGAGTTGAGGCCATTTTCCCTTCTCAGCTTGCCTTTCCTATGGAAACATTCTTCCAAGATTATCAAGGGGAGTAGAATCATATGATTAGGAGGATTCAACAGTTGGTTGAAGTGTAGGAGACTCGGGAGAAGCTTGTAGATAAAGTATATGATCATCAGCTGAAGATCAAGCAGGAATTCAATAAGAAGGTAAACAAAGAGGATTTTCAATTAGGCGATCTGGTGCTAAAGTGGGATGCACCGAGACAAGATAAAGGCAAGCACGGTAAATTTGAAGCCTTATGGATCAGTCCTTTCAAAATCTATGAGGTATTCTCTAATAACACTTTCAAGTTGCAGAATATGGAGAATGAAGAGGTTTTTGGTGGCCCTGACAATGGGAATTTCCTGAAAAAGTACTTTTTTTGAGCCTTAAGTGGCTCTTCATGTCATTGTAAATATCATTTTATTTTTATTTTTGTTCCAATAACTGACCCCATAGCCCTAGGATAAGGCACTGAATCTACTCATTCTTGGCAGCCCACAGGGGGCATGCCATCCCTTGTGGAGCCAATGTTATCACACTAAGTCGCCTTGGGTCTTTTAATTTTTTTTTATCATTTTTAAAGCCTTAGATTTTATATTTTCCTTAAAATAAATTTTTCATCCCTTTAATTTTATGTTTGATAGGACCCCTTTGATGATTAAACTTTTGAGTCATAGCTCATGTGTTGATCCTCAATTCGATTTTTGATCCTTGAACCCTTTTTAGCTCATGGTTTATTCTTTTGGTACCCTTTAAGTGATTCTTCCCTAGGTCAATACCTCCCATGATCAAGATGATGTGACACACATCTCTCCTCACTCATGAACTCACACGCATGCCCCATCATCCTCGCTTACCTGTCTAATCATTTTTTGATAAGGAAGCATTGACTACTCATCAGGCAGTTCCGTAGCACCTGTCATGTTTATCATTCATCCACTTCAAGTCATGATTGCCACGACTGATACCATTTCCCTTGTTTTCAGTGCCATAAGTCAGTTGAAGTGCCTTCAAAAGATCTTGTATTTATGATCCCTGGTAATGATTTATAAATTTGAAAAGTTTGAGAGTGTTGCGCAGTGTAAATTTGCTAGTTTGGATCAGGCGACTACATGCCAACTAAATCTGATGCTATGAAAGATTCCAGGGCTGAAGTTTCCTCAATTTCATCCTAATATCACGTTGAAAATCTCAACAGGTGTCGACTTTATAGGTATCATGTGCTTCTTTCTTTGCTTATTAATTTTCACAGGAAATTTGGGCTCAGGTTTTCGGGTTGTTAAGCCTGCATGGTAGTAAGGGACCCTTCTTTTCATACCTATAAACGTCCTTGCCCGTGTCTATGTCCTGATTACTATTGTTCACTTTAATCATTGAAATCACAAGCCTAAAGATAGCCTATCCTCTGGTATGTCGTGCGCTATACAGAGGCACTGCTCAAACCCTCTCTATTTTCCTTTCTCTCTTTCATCTTGTACAAAGAGCCTTTTCGGATCACCCCCTCACAGTCTACTCTCTAAATAACCTATACAAGTCTAAAGGTGTATTTCCCACAGTCAAATTTGACTTTCTAAGCACTGTCAGTTTTAAAGGGTCATCTTTGTGCATTTGAAACCTGAGTTGAAGTTTTCTGGTCATTAGCATCCCTTAAGCCTTTCAAGAACCCTCATTTTGAGCCATGGAAACCCCTCGATCGAAGAAATCAAACAAAGGTGGCAAGATAGTTAGGATAGAACCTATGGACATGTGCCTTTTTGACACAAAGCCCATGGCAAGGGAGATGTTTCGAAGAGCAGGATGGCTCTCTTTCTGCTAGAACATGCAGAGAGGCCATACAGAGGTAGCAAAATAAATTGCATTAAATTTTTATTGCAAGAAAACCAGAGTTGGGGATTTGGAATTTGAGGTAACTGAAGCCTCCATCTCAGCTACAACAGGGATTCCCATTTCAGGTGAAAATTGGTTCAAGGCCATGGTCTTGAGTTCACCTTTTGTTAAATATCTCTTCAAGCCTGAATATCGATCCAATGAGTTATCTAAGAGTATGCTAAGGAATTAGTTGATTGAACAGTTTGACAGAATGTTGAAAATCATACAGAGATATTTTACTTGTGAAGGGAGATTTAACACCTTGTACCATTACCACATAAGGTTGTTGTTACATTTTACTGGTAATATTGAGATGAGTTTTCCTTATTACCTACTGAGTAGTATAGGTAAAATGTCAGATAGGGTGCAAGCCATATCTAAGGATGTGGATTCCAGCCTTTTTCACTCTGGATTGATCAAAATGTTAGTCTCTGAAGATTTGGGAAAGAAAGAGATTTCATGGGAGAATTTTGTGGTTAATTATCACTTCAAGATGGACCCAACACCTACTCCACAATCATAGATCGTAGGTCCTTCATCACCCACCAGTACTAAAGTAGGGATCAATAAGAAGAGAAAGGGAGAGCCCCTGTTTCAGAGATCAACAAGTAGGTCATGGAAACTGAGGAGGAAGTTTGTCCTTCTCAACACAAAGATTTCTCACCACCACCTCCACCAGGGTTAGAAGAAGTGACTTCTTCTACCAAGGTGACATCTAAAAAGGGAAAGAAGCTTCTCTTTCCCTCTTCTCCTCCAGCAGTTGAAATCAAGGGTAAAAGACCTTTCACTAGGTCATCAATTCCTAAGGAGGTTTTGAAAGAGCAATCTTTACCAGAAACCCCTATGCATAAGAGGAAAGGGAAAGGAATTGAAAAATCTGTAGAAGATAAAAAAAAAATCCCTGTACACAAAAGGAAGGGTAAAGGTACCAAAATACCTTTGGAGAGGAAAGATGAAGTCTCTGTGAAAGACTTTGAAAATTCTATGAAGAATAAAGAAGAAGATTATGTGCAAGAGAAGAAGCATACATGAAAGGGTCTTAAGAAGACTGATGAAACACCCAAGGAAATTCCTGTACAGTTGGAAGAAGAGGACGAGAAGAAGCCTGCTAAGACTATGCATGTCTCTACTTCTCCTGGCAGTCAGACCTTCAAAAGACTTATTAGACAACTTAAGGAATCAATAAAAGAAGTGGCTAAATTGAAAAAGGAAGCCATATCTGACAGAGCCAGGATGAGAGAGCTTATAGAGGGCTACAGTCATACCCTTGACTTGGCCAGATTTGTAGCAAGAAGGGTTTAGCCCCTTCATAGGTGGCTCCAGAACCTCTATAGGTAGAGCAGAGGCTTCCAGGCTCAGAAAAGGAAGCTAAAGGCAGAACTTAAGCATTTCTAAGATGAGGTAGCCCAAAGGAATTTACAGGTGTTGGTAGAAGCTGCCATTGAAGATGATAAACCAACAGCTAAGGAGAGGTCAACTACACTGAAGAAGCCTGCCAACGCTAGGAATAAGAAGTCTATTGAGTCAATTGAAGATACTCTTTCTACTAGAAAGAGTGTGAGGCTAAGTGTTAAGATGAAAAAATATTTGGTAAGGGGTAAGCTCCATTTTTGGGGATTGTTCCTTTTTGTGGGAGGGTTAACTGATATGCAAATACTATTTCTGCCATCTATATAGGCTTATAGGCATTTAGCTATATGGATTTTGAGTTTTTGCTAAGTTTTAGCTTCACTCAGTGGTAAAAGGCACTACCTATGGTATAGTCAATGCACCTAAGTAAAATAGTTTTTTCTTCATGAAAGAACACAAACTGCTCTGCACATGTTCAATATTCAAAGGCATTGCGTTTTGGCCATGCTACCCAAACTTGTATGCAGATGCAGCGTAAGTGGTGCTACGTAAAGGTGTTGTGTAATATCTTACAAAGAATAGAAGCTACATATAGGTGCAACACAATGGTGCTACCTATAGGCGCTACGTAATATTTGGTAGGGAGCACGTTTACACTCAAGCACAACACAGTGGCGCTACCTACAGGTGCTACTTAATATTGCAATAGAGGACAAATGTTGGTGCATATATGCAGCACAGTGGTGCTACCTACATGAACTACCTTCTCTTCTTGTTCCATTTTAGGTAGCACTACACATAGTTGCTACCCAAGGGAGTTGCCAGAAAACACCAGGAATCTAGGAGGACTAGGCCAACAACTTTTGGATAAGTCGATGATGGAGAAAGTAACAGAAGTAGTAGTTGGAATTTTGAGGACAACTATAGGCTCCAAAAGGACACATGGAAAAATAGGAGCTGAGCAGCAAAGGAGGATCAAATCAGTTAGAAGCATGATTGGATTAGTCAACAACATTTCCCTGTTTTATAGCATAGGCTGTTATCTTAGTTGTTAGAACAAATAAATGTTTAGAGATTTTCAAGAGAAACAGGCTAGCTCGTACCTCCAGTTGTTGCCTCCCTTTCTTGTTATAAATAGATAGAATAATGGCTTTAGTAGGTTTAGATGGTTGAGTAGGGCTCGCTAGACTGTAATATTTTTGATAAAGTGACTGTGATCTAGTTGTGTACTGGACTTAATACTTTTTCACTAATAGAAATCAACTTCTATTTCAGCCTATATGCTTATAATGCTAAATGTTCATGTTTTGAATGCTTCACATGGATAATTGTGGTAATGTTATGGTGGATGTTTGATCATTGTATTATCATGGTATTTATTTAGCTTCTTAGTTTCTAATTTCAAGAAGATCTTGTTTTAATAAACTTTCTTCCTTAGGATATTGTAGACCTGATATTTGCAGTATCCCTTACATTCCTCTCAGTCAAGTCTTCCCTCTATCCACATTTACTCCCAAACTACTGGTTGAATTTAGTCAAGGCCTTATTTGCTGGTACATGTTAGCCCTGTTTCTGAGTTAGGATATTATTATTTCGAGTCTTTTCCATCTGACCCTTTAAAAACACTCATACATTCACATATAACCTGATAGGTACTGGGATTACCTTCCATGCAATCAGAAGGTGACTCCTAGTGCTAACACAGTCGAGTTGTTGTAGTTGCATGATAATGTAGGTTTGATTATTACACTGTTGTGACATATTTCAGTGTCTGAAACTTGAGTTCAAGAGTGCTATTGAGCCTGAGGTGTTCTTCACCAAGTTGCTTGAAGGCTATATGCCCATAGCAGTCTTGTTCACCTCTCTCACTAAGTCTTCCTTCTTCTCACACTTAAACTCAAATCACTCACTGAAGTTAATGAGGCCCTCACTTCCCTGTGCATTGCTTGTCCAGTTTCTGTGTTAAAATCATTCTTGTACTGAGTTTTGTCTATTTGACCTCCAATCACAAAACCAACATCCACTAAAAAATCTGATGTGTACTGGGTTTATTCTCCTGTAGTCTGAGGGTGACTCTTAGTGTTAACACGATGATCAGGCAGAAAAATTCATTAATTTTGAACAAGGATTTGATTGGACTTTTGGGATGGTCGGGCATGAGGGCAAGAGACAAACTGCAAAAGGGCTGACACAGGCTGGGTGAAACTTCCCTTGGACAAGAGCACGAAAGATGATCATACTCAGGAAATGTGATATTTACATAAGTTCACGATGCAGGAAGCAACACAAACTCTCCATGTGTTTGGAAGAGTAACCAAACAGAGGAGGACACAACTCTATGTAGAGAGAAAAAATTCCTAGCGTAATATTAGATCCCAAATCTTGATGAACAAATGGAAGGATGTGCTCTATCCAAAGGTGACTCATTGTGCTACCAAAAAAGAATATATATTTTCCATCCCCTCTTTTTAGGTTTTTAGATTTTTTTTTTGTCTTTTTCAATTTTTAAAGAGCTTGAAAAAGAATAAAAGAATGCCACGTTACAAAGGAGGAACAAGTGTAACAAGCATACTAGTTCCAGGCGTAAGGAACACACTAATATTCAGTGCAAGGAGACATGTGCAGGAAAATGACACTCAGGGAAATTTCCTCCATGCGTCAATGTGTCAGGTCATAGAGGAAAAGTGCTACAAGGCTTGCATATAAATCATGCTTCAAAGGTTCAGTTGAGAGCAACATGGAGCCAACATTAGGCCAAAGACACAGAGATGCAAATGCAATTAGAAATACACAATGAATCCCCCTTCAATGTAATTTTAACGAGCCCAAAGAAGGTAATCTCGATAGTTTTTTCACGTTTAGAGAGTCTGAAAAAACATAAAAGAAGACTCCACTGGGGTACCTTTTTCGGAGATAGTCTAGTCGGTTAGAAAAGGGGGTAAACTAGCACCGAAAAGACGTCTATTCAAAACTATTTTAACGAGTGTGACAAAGACAAGATCACTCAAAAATCTTTTCAATTTTAAGGATTTTGAAAAGAGCTTAACTATGGACTCACAACCTTTTTTTGGATTTAGTATCCTTAGCCTGAAAAAGTATAAAATTTACTAAGGAGAACTCTCCTGGCGAGAGGAATCTCACGAGGCTTACCTTTTTCCTCCATAATCCATAGGCCAGAAAAAGGGGTAAACTCATGCCAGTAGATGTTCTTCTGGACCAATTTAACGAGTGTGAAGGAACAAGTTCATTCAACGATCTTTTCAATTTTAGGGAGTTTGAAAAGAGCTTAATTATGGACTCCATGGGGGTTCCTTTTTCGTAAGTAATATCCAAGGCCCGAAAAATGTGATAAACCAAAACCAAGGTGAATGTTCCTTTTTCATAAATTTAGTCCCTCAGGCCCGAAAAAGGATTAAAATTATACCTGAGAATACTCTTCTAGCAAATCAAAGCTCCTAGAGTATACCTTTATTCGTACAATTGACCATACGGACCAAAAAACGGGTAAACTACCACCGAAAAAACATGCCTTCAAGTTTGAGTTTGGCAAGCGTGAAGGGAAACAAGATCGCTCGACAATATTTTCATGTTTAAAGAGTTTGAAAAGGGCTTAAATAAGACTCCAACAATTACTTTTCAAACTAATCCAGACAATATTGAAAAGAACAAACGTAGTCTCGTCGGATGTTGCTTTCAAAATTCAAAGAGAGCTTGAAATATAACAAAGCATGCTCATTTTGGGAGTCCCGAGGGTGAGGCCAAGAGTGATGGTGTATCAACCGAATGAGGCTCAATCTTGTAATCATGATAGGACTAACAAGGACTCACGAGCCTAAAGTCATTTTAGAACAACATGGATGCCATAATGCAATAAGGATCTATCTAGGGCATCCATGTAGAGGTAGGCTCTACCACATAATCACGACACTTCTAAAATAGTAAAGATGGTTATGTGTCGCATTTCGGTGGGATCAATCCTATGGAAAAGCGGAAAAGACAATGAGATGCAAAAAGTGGAGGTGGAATCCTAACTTATATGCAAAAAGTTGGAAAAATGACTTTTGTCAAAGGACCTTTAAAAGTGACCCATCTCCCAAAAATGTTACCAAACCAAAAGTAAAATTTCATCGTAACATCCAATAGGAAACTCAAGAACCGAATTAAATGATTTTCAAGCCAGAAAAAATGACAAAAGTGTTCAAAAAAAGTGGCAAAAAGGGCCAAAAAAGTCTATAAATAGAAGCTGACAACTCATTTTCACCATTGCAATTTGAAAATTAACCAAAAGGCAAAAATACCCCATTGCTAAAAGAGTTGATTCCGAGAGCTTCAAAGAAAGAAACAAACTTCTTCTTGGACCAAGTAAGCGTAAACTCATCCCTCTTGCATTTCTATACTTAAATTATGCATTTTTTTTATTTTTTGGGGGGGGCGCACTCTCTTAAAAAAGGGTGGCCCTACATGTATGCAAGTTGTCCAAGGACAACCCATGTACATCCATGGGAAAAAAATAGTCTTCCCGTGGATGTATGCGACTATGTCCAAAGCAACCCACGTACACCCTCAAAATAATGAAAAAATAAAATGTTCAAGAGCTAACTCCCCCCTTGAACTTGTCATATAACATGATGTATGTCCAATGGAGGGAGAGGGAACACGAGAAGATTGATATCTTGGTCAAAGAGGACCCTGCTGCCATTGTCGCATTAAAATAAGGAGGGCTATGGAAGTTCTATCGGTGTCCACTTATGAGGGCACAACCTAGGATATTGAATTCCCTGGTGGATTAATGGCACCCAGACCCAGAGGCATTCATGATTGAGGAGCAGTCGTTGACTCAAAAGACTAAGGATATTTACTTCTTGACTAGCCTCTCGAGGAGAGGGGAACCATTGAACCTACACACATTTCGTCCTAGGCCCTTCAACATCGCCGACTACATCGGGATGCACTGTGAGGCGGGCACTGAGAAAGTAGGTTCTCAAGTGCCCATCAACAAGATCACCAACCTGTCACTGAAGGTGATCCTACTACTCATTGGGCGGATCACTGGATCTGTGGCTATCCACTAGGATTCCCGGGTGCACATGTATTGTGCTATGTAGTGCCTTGATGGACGTATTTTCAACTGGAGCACAACCATGCTTACTTGCATGAAGAGGCGGCTTATAGATTGTCGCGAGCATAGCAACAAGAACTTCGGGTTTGGTATTGTTTTGTGCTCATTCTTCTTTGAGAGGGTACCCCTCCTGAGTTCGAGAGAGACAGTTTGGGGGCATGTGGCCTCCTTCCCAATGGTGTGTAGATGGGAAACATTTCTACCACGACAGGGGGAAGGAAGGACCATAGAGGCCTTCGATGACACATTCTTTGACTGGTGGGCACAACAGATTCCAGCGATAGAGGACTAACCCTACACTGGAATCAACTTTTCTAGAGATCCAGACATGCCCATACCTCCTGGAGAGGAGTGAGGAGAGATAGATACATGTGTTTTTAAAGTTATTTAATTTTTATTTTCTTTTATATATATAATTTTTATGTGTATCAGAGTATCCGAAAACTATGTATCTGTTATGTACAGATGTGGGACCTGTGTGCCCGACAAACTTCTCAAGGACTAGGCAATGTCCTCGACTAGAGGCAGTACCAGCAGTAGTCGGTGGACCAATAGCCGCAAGGGGACCTCCAGCCGAATAGGCTGAGGGAGTTTTGAGGCGGGTGGAGAGGAATCTCACCGTGCTCACTCGTGCAATTCCCATGGCTGAGATTGAGGATCTCCCGCCATCCATGCAGCCTCATGTAGTTGGGGTGCCACGGACTTGTGTCCAACTCTTCTGGCATTTGGAAAATGTCTTCGTTCACTATGGTAGGTCCAACAGGCCCCGAGCTTAGATAGGATGGACTTCATATGTGCCAAGGGAAATTTTGTATATTTTTTAGGGCATAAGCCCCATGATGTAT
>SNQJ01S0042581.1:133689-161450 GCA_010110895.2 Picea sitchensis
GGTTATCAATCATTGGGACCGTGGATGCCCCCGATGAAGGGTCAGGGTGGAAGAAGAACAACTGGTCAATGGTTATGATTCGACCCTCGTGTAAAAACAACAAGACCCGAAAAGCTGTGGCAACCACTGCATGCATTGCATAGGTCCAACTCCTTCCTAACAAAAGGTTGTAGTCAAGAGGTGCATCAAGCATTTCAACTTCAATGCACACGGTCTTTCCCCCTAACTACACAGGGAAAGAAGGGATGATTCCATGTGGCCTAAAAGAATGACCATCAAAAGAATTAAGCATAGTGGGTGACAGAGACAAAACGGGTTGGGCAATGGCCTTCCAACATGCAAATGACATCACGCAAGTCAAGGCACCCTCATCAACCATCGTATAGAGAATATTTCGAGTAAAATATTTAGTGGGGTGAGCCACTACTATCTGAAACACGATGTGGTAAGGGAGATGAGGTTTCAAGTCGGTCATATTAGGCATGATCGTTCCCAGATTTCAAGTATCTACAGATCCTAAGGCAGATAACAAAGCCTTTCTCTCCGAAGGGTATCTCTGGAGGACTTCCAAAGAAGACATCACTCAAGGGGCTTGTGACAAATCCTCCACCACAGAGTAGTTTTGGACGACCCTCGAGTTTAGATTATGAGAAGCTTTCTTGAATGCCCCTTTCAGGATGTGTGTCATTGTTTTATCCAATGTCTTCTCAATCTGGAGATGAACTGTTGGGTTTGTGGCTTCTTTACCCTTTTCGGCAAATTCTGACATTCTTTAATTGTGTGCCCTGGTCCCTATATAAGCATCACCTTTCATCATATAAACGTTCATGGCTAAAGGATTACTAGAAGATGCATGGGGTCCCTGACTGCCCCCATCCGCGCTCGAAGAGGTTGGAGTCATATTTTTCCCATGTGGAAATGGGTTCGTTAACACAATAGGTTGTTGTTGCACCAATAACTTCTGGGCCTCAGTAATTTGAGGGCACAGGTGAGTCATATGGTCCTCCATGCAAAGGTTACACAGATACTTCGACTTTCTCTTCTCTGTGTTTCCCCCACTAGCATTGTTGTTGGGCTTATTATCCCCCTTAGCCTTCTTGTTTTGTTGTTTTTTCTTTCCTTCAGGCTGTTGGCTGGCCTTCAGGTTCGTCATCTGCACACTATGCATGTACGATGACTGGGTAGGGGGGAAGCCAAACCGGGGGTTTGGCTGGTCACTGTCTGTTGTATCGACAATTGTTGGAATTGATTTGATAGCTGATCAGTGGACTTTGCCTATGTTGAACCAACTGTACCATTGACATGTGGTCCATAATTTTGTCTAGCCTTGTCAAGGATGGATCTTGGTGCATCTGGAAAATTCTCATAGAGTAAGCTAGACTGAGAGTATATTAGCTCGAGCTAGTGAGCTCTCATTATCGCCTCCTCCTTTGAAAACACTCCTGAAGTTGCAACGTCCTTGGATAACTGAGGTACCAAAGACTTCAGGAACCACTCCAACAGGAAAGCCAATGGGACCTATACCTTAATCAAACTCTTCTAATGCCACCATTCTCGGATGTGATCCGAGATATGATTGGCCTTAATATTCTCAAAGTTAGCCATCAATTCGGTGCCAACATCATATCTCACGGGTAATCGGAAATGGTTTAGGAAAACAATTACAGAATGAGACAGTAACTCCTTCAGACTGGGCCCTCGGTCTTCACAAGTACTACTACGAGAAACTCAGAACGCAGAAATGGTGAAAACACTCAAAACTTTCATTGATTCCATAGCTGGTAAAACATTTACAAAAACTGCTTGTGCAGAGCAATTCTAAGTTCTGAATACTTGAATGCGATTTTTTTTATATCTTTTTCTGGATCTATTACCCTCTTATTTATTACAATAATCTACGTAAATCAAGCTATCTTGAGGATCGAAATATTCTCAGGATTTATTGATTATTATAAAGTTACAATCGATTGTCTTCAAAACTACTTTGCGCCTAAAAGTCTTCAACCTTCAATAGCTTGCGCATATCCAAGATCTCTTTGTCTATCTAGGGCTTGACAGTTATTTATCCAAATCTGCAACAAAATCAAACAATTCCAATCATAATTTAGAATCTATTTAATAAAACTTCAATAATAACTCTGAGAGACATATTAATCATTTTCTATCCTATTTATCCTTAACTAATTGAAAATTCAATCAAGATTATATCATGAACTATGGAAAAAAGGAAGATATTTATACCCTTTTCATAACCCAACATACCCCCCATCTTACCTTCTTGCATGTCCTCATGCAAGCTGAGATCTTACATGTAGAGCAGTTATGTTGTAGGGAGGAAAATTTGGTTCACTAGGTCTCCTGAACCCATTGTTTCTTTTGATTTCTCCAAAAGCAGCATCCTCTCTCTTCTTATTGATTTGATAATCCTTTTGGTAACTTTCTAGAGGAAACCAAATGATAGGGGGGTTATACCTACACCCAATCCAAGAAAGTCCCTCTTCCTGGAACATTTTAGAATACCTTTCCATTCTGAAGGTGGCTGCAAAGAAATTCTTGTACCCAAAAGGCTCCCTACTTTTGACTTCACTGGGGGATGCATCCCACCTTACCTTAGAGGCAGCAAGATATTCCTCTTTGATTTCTCTAAAACATTAATTACCTGAGCATATGACTTGTAGATGGATAGAGGCTAAAGAATTCACAACCCCCTCTCTTTTCATGAAGGTTTTATGTCACATAATGGATGGAAAGGACTTTGGGGGCTCCCCTCTGATCCAAAGATATAACCCTGTTTCCCTCTTCATGAAGATTTTGTAAGCTTTACCCCATCTGACTTGGTTTTTAGAAAATGATAGAAATGCCTAAAATTGTATGTCTCCTATGAAGGGACCAGGATTATCTTTTATATCTTCCTCCAAAATGAAATTATGGAAGTACAATTCACACAGAAGGTACTATACCTTCTCTTCTTGATCTCTGAAACATGAAATAAACTTAGGTACAGTGGCAAATGAAATGGGTTTACCTGCTCTAATGGCCTTCACTCTCAATAATAGATACTGTTCCAACAAGAATAAAGTGTAATTAGTGGCAGGGGCTCTGCAATTGACGGCATCAGAGTAGACATCACAGATGTCTTTGATTTTCTCCAAAGCTTTTTCTAATTGGGTTTGTACCTTTTTTACCTTCCCTTGGGCTTTGGTAAGCTCAGCATAAGTTTCATTTTTAGTTGCTAGCATGTCCTTCAGTTGTTTGACAACTTTTTGATGTTCAGCCATAGTGACCATCTCTTATCTAGTTGGAGCCAATGTCTGCTGAGCTTGTTCCAGCTCTGCCTTTAGCTTATCAATTATGGCACTTTTCTCCTGAGACCAGGATGCTTGATGTTCATCCATAACATCCATATCTTCTCTGGATTGAACTAATGCATGCTGAGTTTGTAGAAGCTCTGCTTCCAATCTATCAATGATAACATTTTGTTTCTGAGACTGGAATGCCTGACGCTCTGTCATAATCAATAATTCATTTCTGTTTTGAATCAGGGTTTGTTGAGACTGCATCAATTCTTCCTCCAATCTCCTGATGGTAGCATTCTTCTCAAGGAGTTGAGTTGTTTGCTCTAAAACTGGGGTATCTATCTGTACCTCAGCATCAATTGTTTTTGTCACCATATCTTGTGTTTCTAAAGGAATTACATCCTCATTTTGAGCTACTGCTTCTTCTACTACTATTTCCTCAGGGTTTGTCTGTATCCCCACAGAATTTGTACTGACTGCTTCTTTAGGAAGAGGGTTTCTTCCTTGCACTCTGCCCCTTTTGTTTTTCTTTCTTCTGTGGGCCTTATCTACTACTTTTAACTGTTTCCTCAATTCCTTAATAATATCCTTGAGTTTACTCACCTTCTGCTTTAATACTTCAGCCTTCTTAGCCTTTTTCTTCAACAGTTTGTTTTCTTTCTTTAACTTTCTAATTTTCTTATGGCTCTTGGCTGATTTTTGTTCATGAGAGGTCTCAAGGTCTTCTTCATTCCGCCTAGCAGATGGTTGTTCCTCTGTTCCTTCCAAGTGCTCTGTCTGTCCAAGAGGGTTTATCATTTCAAAAAGAGGTTCTTCCTATGCTGTGTCATCTGGGAAAGAAATTTCAATATCAGGAAAATATTCAGCTGGTTTTGAAGAGGAGGCTTGGTCTGGGCCTTTTTCTGGATTATTTTTTCCTCTATCAATTGAGGTTCTTAAGATCCCCAAAACCTGAGCTATTTCTACCTCATATCTCTTCAAACATTGTTCTGTCAGATGCTCTAATGCAGGTTGGGTGTCTTCCTGATCATTCTTTTGTGAGGTCTTCTATGCTTGCTCAATTTCTTGAACATTTTCCTGTAGAGACTATTTTGTAAAATTCTGAAGTTCTTCATGATGTTTTGTTGCATCCTGAATTGCTTCAGTTGTTTCCTGAATTCGTCTGCTTCTCCTCCTTGTCCTAGTGATGGATTTATTGGAAGCCATTTCTCTCTTCCTCTTTTTCGTTAATTCCTGTGTCTATGAGGTCTGGGCCTCAGTGATTTGGGTAGGGTCTACCTCAGCTTCGGTTTGAGGGGATGGAATTTCTTATTGGGTGGTAGTCGCCTTTGCCTGTCTATATTCAATTTCCTGTGGTGGGTTTTCATGGCATAATTTAGGCTACTCCAATTGTAGAGGTCTATTGGCCTTAATCAGATTCTCCCAAGTCAACTAAGCTTGATTCAGTTCTTTATTTGTTATCAGTTTAACTAATCTGTGGTGGTTGATAACAGTAACAGGATCCTTGGAATTTTGTGTTCTTAAGGCAACCTCATGTAATATGGCATTCATAAAGAAAGGTAGATTAAGTACTAACCATTGCTTTAAGGCTACCAACAATTTGAGATGGCGAGGTCGAATTACATCATATCGTCCATCACAGGTGATGTACCACTGAATTATCCCCGCTAATTCCTTCCATGGTTCACTGAGGGTACTAGGATTAAGTCCCTTTCATTTTTTATTCAATTCTTCCCTAGGGTTTGTGAAAGATTCCACAGCTTCCTTCAGTGTTGTGTATCTTCTTGTCCACTGAATGCGCGTGTTAGGGAGGCCTTTGACCTCTACTAAGACTTCCGAGGTAACTGAGATTTGTATGCCTTGCACCATAGAGATTTCTCCTTGCATATTTTGAAATAATTCAAGCGTGACTTTCGTGTCATATCCTTGCAAATGGTTGAAGTACTCAGTCCACCCCAGATGGTGTAGGATTTCTCTTGCCTATTTTGTAACCTGTCGTAATGTCGGCTCCTTACGCACGCTTCAACCACCCATATCTTTGTGAGAAAAGTAAGAACGACTATCATTCCTGTTTGCAAATTTGGTTAGACCAGTTTGGAGAAACAGTTACCAAAAATAGAAAATATCAGTGATGATAAGTGTATAAAGACGTGGGTTTCCCATTTATTACAATCATTACATCTTATCAAAAATTGTGTCGAGCATCCACTCCCCTCATTAATGTAGAGGTCATCCTCGACCGTCAACGTAGGTGAAAGTAATGAGTGTAGGTATTTTACTGTGAGAGGTAATGATTGCGCTACCTCCGCTGATGGGGACTAATCATGTATAATTTTCAAAACACTTTCAACCAAAATCATTTAAACGATAGTCCTTTTTCGTGGAAATTTCAAATTTATTATACCTATGTTCAAAAATGTTTTATGGATAAATAAACCAAAATAAATTAAATCTGTTCGTTTTAAAAATATTCCACATATCATAATATTGTTACTTTCCCAAGTTATTGAATATAACTGATATGATAGCCTCATTATTTGAGTAAAGGAAATCTAGAGACACGCAGAAACTTGGTATTTTTGAGATAATCTTTCATACCACAGGCAAAGCCACTACTGCCAGCAGGCATCCATAGCCTCGACAGGGTTGCCTTTTAACCCATAGATGAGCATGTATCCTTAATAAACATTTGAATCATTTTTTCCCAAAAAAGACCATTATCCTAGTTTGGTAGCCAGATGATGATAATGCCACTCACTAGATTGTAACTTAAGTGAACAAGACAGCTCGTGATGAGACCTCTTGTCCTTTGACAAAATAAAGTGTCAAAGGACATTGCCCTAGTGTGGTAGCCATAGTGGGAATGTCACTTACGTTAGTATCCTATGATCGTGGTAGGTTGGCTTGTGATGAGACCCCCTATTCTTTGTGGGAAAAATTATATTGCTTATCTTTATTCGTTTTTATTTTTCCTTAATAAATATTTGAATTGTATTTTTCCAAGAAGACCATTATCCTGGTTTGGTAGTCAGATCATGATAATGCCACTCACTAGATTTTAACTTAAGTGAACAAGTCATCTCGTGATGAGACCTCTTTTCCTTTGACAAAAGAAAAATGTCAAAGGCCATTGCCCTGGTGTGGTAGCCATAGTGGGAATGTCACGTACACTAGTATCCTATGATCATGGTAGGTTGGATCATGATGAGACCCCCTATTCTTTGTGGGAAAAAAAAATTTATTGCTTGTTATTTATTTATTTTATCATTTTTTTTTTTCATGGAGGCTCATTTACTCCTTAAGAGTAAGGGATGGTGTAAGAAAGTGTAAATATGCCAATTAAAAGTGTGCTTAAGACTCCTTATAATATAAAGGAAAAATATCATTCAGGTATATTTGTATGTATATAGGGGAAAGAAACAAATTATGGTGGTTATCGATTATGAACAAGGTTTAAGATATTTTGAAGAGATTAATCCACAAACATTTTGATAAGGTGTGGGGGATAATCCACAAAATAATGACAGATCGTTGTGATGATGATTAGAAATAGTGTTGGTGAAAATTATTTGGTGAAAGTTGCACTGCGAAGGAATGGCTAGCGTTTCAACAGTAATGAAGGAAAGGAACGACAAAATGAACAACAATGATACTCAGAGGGACAACAAGTGCACGAAGGGAATGATTGTTGTTTCTTTCAAAAGGAACAACAAGTGTGCGAAAAGAACGACAAGCGCATGGAAGGAAAAAGAATTGTTCCTCTCAGAAGGAAACAACAAGCACGTGAAAGGAACAACAAGTGCGTGAAAATAATGACAAGTGCGTGGAAGGAACAACAATTGTTCCTTTCAAAGGGAACGGTAAGCGCGTGGAAGGAACAACAATTGTTCCTTTCAAAAGGAAACAACAAGCATGCGAAAGGAACAACAGTTTTTCCGTTCAAAGGAACAACAAGCTTGCGAAAGGAACAATAGTTGTTCCATTCAAAGGAACAACAAGCGCGCATGAAATAGGAAATTTTGGAAAAAATCCTCATGAAAATGTATTTTTGCTTGAATTTGAGGCTGATTAGTCATCAACTAAATTCATTCAATTGTTATGGGTCTGTTTATTTCAAAATAAAACATTGGATGGTCTGTTAATGTCATGAGTTCATTATAGTTTCCCAATCTCTGCTACGGAACATGACATATTCAT
Source organism: Picea sitchensis (assembly GCA_010110895.2). Lineage (NCBI taxonomy): Eukaryota > Viridiplantae > Streptophyta > Pinopsida > Pinales > Pinaceae > Picea > Picea sitchensis. The sequence goes on from SNQJ01S0042581.1 coordinate 141,183, forward strand.
TTTTCTGTGAAAGACAGAGTCTGTGTGATAAGACAAAACGGGAGTATGGAACATATAGGGTGCTAATTATAGTTATCTGCCCTAATTCCTGTTTCCTAAGTGACTTTTCATAAAACAAAGAAAAAATAACCAATCAATTAGATCTATAAAAACTATATACAGTATCAACAAAATTCATCATTTATGGAGTTGGGGTGGTTGGGTTACCTTCCCAGCTAGCCAGAATCTTCACAGTAGGGTCTTTACTTACTTCTTGATAAAAAGAATCTTTTGAAGGTGGCTGATGGTAAAGTCGCAGCCAGTGTCCATTGACCGGAAAGGGAGATCCAGACCCATCGATTGTACTTAAAGTAACTGTTCCATTATCATGGACTTCATTAATTTCATATGTCCCTAGCCACCGTGTCAGTAATTTTCCAAGAAAGTCTTGAAATTTGGAATCATAGAGAAGTGCCCAATCACCTTTCTTGAATGATTCTTCTTGATATGCTTGTCATGCCAGGTCACTCTATGTTGTTGAATAATAGCTATGCACTCCACAACAAACAAGCATGCTTCATCCAATTCGTTGAGTCACTGAAGGTGTCATTTATGTGCTTCTGTAAGATCTAGTCCAATTTCCTGGGCCATCCTTAGGGTCTTGATCTCGAATTCGATTGGGAAGATGGGTTCTTTACCATAGACTAGGTGGTAAGGAGAGTAGCCAGTGGTGTTACGCTAGGTTGTATGATAATCCCATAAGGCATTTGGGAGCTCAGTAGCCCAATTATGTTGGTTTGTTGAGACAGTATTTGTCAGGATTTTCTCTAGGACCTTATTGGTTCTTTCTACTTGCCCGTTTGCTTGTGGGTGGTATGGAGAAGTAAATATGTGCTTAATATGATAGTTTTCTAGGGTGGAAGTGATTCTATGTCCTATAAATTGTGACCCTCCATTAGTGATTAATTCTCTGGGTAGTCCATACCGTACAAACAATTTGAAAATAAATTTGATGACTACTTCTTTTGTTGCATTTGGTAAAGCTTTTGCCTCTATCCATTTGGTTATGTAATCCATTGCAAAGAGAATATAGGCCTTTTGATTTTACTTTGGATTGAAGGGGCCAATGAAGTCCAGTGCCTATCTTTGAAATGGTTCTGCGACTATTTGTGCTTTCAAGGGCATTTCATCAGCCTGACCTAGTTTCCCCATCCACTGACAGCTGTCATAGGTCTGGACATATTTCTTCGCATCTATGAATATTGAGGGCCAATAATAGCCCATCTGTAAGATTTTGTGTCCAATCCCACAGTCTGGAAAATGCCCCCCACAGGGCTTGTCATGTCCTTCCTTTAGTATTTCATAGATTTCGTCATCTCGTACGCATCATCGGATTTGGAGATCAGCTCCTGTGTGGAAGAGATATCCACTGGTCCAAGTGAATCGTGTGCTACATTGGACAATCAATCTTCTTTCCCTTGATGATAAATGTGTCAGTAATCTTCTCGCTGCCAAATAATTTGCTACATCAGCGTACCAAGGTGGTTTTGTGGTGACGCAAATAGATGCTCATCTGGAAATTGATCCTCAACTGTTAATGAATCGTTTGTTTTTTGGATGCGGGACAATAATTCTGCGACAATATTTTCTCTCCCGGGTCAATATTTGATGGTGATATCAAATTCATGCAATAATAATAACCATTGAGTGACCTGTCCATTAGTAATCGGTTTATTAGCTAGATATCTAATAGCATAATGATCAGTATACAAAATAATTGGATATCCTATTATATAATGATGAAATTTATTGATGGCATGTATAACAGCTAAAAACTCTTTTTTTGTTACTATATAATTAAGTTCAGCTGGAGTAAGATTCTTTCTAATGAAATAAATGGCGTAGAGTTTCTTGTCTTCCTCCTGTCCAAGAACAGTGCCTATGGCAATGTCTGAGGCATCGGTGGAGATTTGAAATGGTATTTTCCAATTTGGTCCCCTCAACACCAGTGTTGTTGAGATCAGTTTCTTGAGTCTTGCAAAAGCCACATCACATTTGTCAGACCACTGGAATTATACATTACCAGTCAAAGCATGTAAAGGCGCAACGGTTTTTGCAAAATTTTCCATAAATCTGCAATATTATCCTGAAGCACCAAGGAAACTATGTACCTCAGTTTGTGTGTGTGGAGTAGGTAGATTAAGGATTACCTCAATTTTTGTTGGATCTACTCTAATTCCATCTGTATAAATGCAATTCCCTAATACCACACCTTTTGTCATCATCATGTGACATTTTTCGTGGCTTAACATAACCTGGTAGCGATGCACCGTTCTAATACCTTCTCCAGTTTATTCAAGGATTGATCGAAGTCGTCACCATACAGAGTGAAATTATCCATGTAGACTTCAAGCCCTTTGCTAATCATATCACTGAATATGCTCAGAATGGCCCTTTGGAATGTGGTTGAGGCATTACAAAGTCCGAAGGGCAATACTCTATATGAAAAGGTACCCCAGGGACATGTGAATGTCATTTTATCTTGATCTTCTGGGATAATATGGATATGATTGTAGCTGTTGAAACCATCCAGGAAAGAGAATAATTTCTTCCCTGCCAAGGTATTCAGGACCTGATCGATGAAGGGTAATGTAAAGTGGTCTTTTTGAGTGGCTTTGTTAAGTTCCCTTTAATCAACACAGATTCACCACTTCCCATTTTTCTTGGGGATGATCACTAATGGGGAAACCCATCGACTATCTAAGATAGGGTATATAAAATCTACGTCCAACAGCTTTTGTAGTTCTTCTTTAACAATATCCCTGAGGTGGGGATTCAATATTCTTTGTGGCTATCAGATAAGTCGGGCATCTTTCTCAATATAAATGTGGTGTGTCCATAGTTGTGGATCAATACCTTTCATATCAGAATACTCCCAGGCAAAAGCTTGCTGGTATTTAGAGAGGACTTGAATTAGCTTTTGTTGTTGTTTCTCTTCTAGATTGGCATTAATGTTCAGAAACTTCCCTGGTGCGATCTTAATGGATTTGTTCTTATGAACAGTGGTAGTCGGGATTTGTTGTTCCATTAAATCTTCCAGCGGGTCTCCCTGTGCATGTTGGGTTACTCACAGTGGTTGGGTTGTTAATAAACCCACTGATTACATCATCCTCTAGCTGATTCTTGAGTCTGAGAGCTTCTTCCAGTGTGATAGGGGCATGCAAATCCTTCTCTGGATATCGTGGTGGTGACAATTGTGGATATACGATCATTGGACTAGGTTTGGCTGGAGGATATAAGATTAGATTCCTTGTGACACCTTCCCTAGCAATTGTCATTTTACCCAATCGACATCCTATGTACGCATCATTTGTCATGAGCCATGCTCTGCCTAGTATCAATGGATGCCCTTCGAGTCCACTTCTTGGGCTGATGATATGAAAATCTACTGAATATTCCCAAGAGTCAACTGAGATTGCTATATCATGTAGTGTGCCAAGTTGTTTGACCACTAATCGATCAACCAATTGTAACATAATCAAGGTTGGGTTGAAAGAGTCAAAACCCAGGGTATTGTAGGTTTCCATAGTTAGAATATTGATGGCCACCCCAAAATCAACTAGTGTATTTGGAAAGGAACAACCCTAAATCTGAACTGTTACTATGGGGTTCCCTAGATCTGCATATTTGACTGGTTCTTCTCTACCCAAAATTAGATTAGATAAGGCTCCCACTACATGAATTGTTGATGATGAATTTTTAATTTTTCTGATGGGCTTCCTCCCACATATCTCCTTGATTGTCTTTGCATAGATCGGTATGTCTTGCAGAGCTTGCAGGAGTGGAATTTTGATCTATAAATTCTTGAGTTCCCCTGCAATGTCGAAGTTAGGATATACGATGGGTTTCTCTATAGTCAGTCTTTCGGGGAATGGAGGGGAGGGAGTTACATCCTTATTAGAGTCCTGTGATTAAACTATGTTCCCCCCTTTCTCGATTTCTTTTGTTATTACCACAGTCGAGGGTGTTATTGTTGGTTGTTTTTCATTCCCCTGCTCTTAGGAAACATCATTTTGTTCAGGAGAGATTATATGCCCCGATCTCAACTGGAGTTTATTTCACCCTATTGAATTGGTTTCCCCTTCTCCACTTTCCATAATATGGACAAGATGAGCTGGTCTGTTATTAGGATTTGGGTGGGGTTGGGCTGGTAATTGAGGGTGCAATTGTGATTGGGGGTTCTAGGGAAATTGGAGTGGGGCTTGTAACGAGGGTTGGGTTTGAGAGGCCATCCCCATGGGTTGGTTATTCATCCCCATGGGGTGCTACCAATTCTGGTTCCAATTTGGGTTTTGGACAGACGAGTTAGGCCACTGTGAAGGGTAGGTATTATTCGAGTTTTTCCAGGATGAGGTGGGGTACTGCGAATTAGGCCAATTGGAACTTGTAGTTGGTTGATTTTGCCAGATGGGGTTTGTAGCGGGCTGGTTTGGCCAAGTGGGATTTGCAGGTGGGTACTGTTGGGGCTGCCAGTTCTGATTAGTAAATGGTTGGCCCTACCATGTGCTCCCAAAATTCTGTTGTTGATTATACTGTCCAGAAAAGAAAGAGGAAGGGTCCTATAGTGTATTTTGAGGCTGGGACTGCCACTGACGGTGCTAATCCATCAGATATAATGGTTTTGTTTCCTCTTCTTCTTCTTTGAATACAAATTTCAATCCAGGGAGTGATGGGCATTGCTCTATGTCGTGTTCCTTAGCACAAATAGCACAAACCCGAACTGCATCCAAAGGGCATTCCCTTGGACCATGTTTCTGTCTGCACCTGTCGCAAAATATAACAAAGGTCTATTCTGCTTCTACCTTTTTTTGTTTGGCATGCAATACATCAAATTATGTATTCAAAGTGCTCAAAATATCTGTTTTGAAATTTTCTAAGAAATTACCAACTTCGGCTCGCGTAACACCCTCTTTGGTAATATTGTTATTTCTTGTGAGGGACGTCTGCATTCCTGACCTGGTCCGTGTACTTCCTCGTGAGCACCTGATACACAATAGAATGATGTTTTCATAAGTTTCCTGATAAATGTCACCCTTCCCCATTAGATTCAATGTTTCTACCCATTCATCTTTCATGCCTTTAATTAGAGTTGCTTTGAGTACTTCACTCGGTAATGTACCATAGGGCGATCTTTGCAAGTTATACTGAAATCTCTCAACATATTCTTCTAATGATTCATTTTCTTTTGCAGTCATTTGAAAGATTTCATCTTTTAGGTCTCTGGTTCTACAATAATCCTGATATTTTAACAAGAAGGCTTGTTTCATCTGGTCCCACGAATTGATGGTTCCACCTCCCAATCCCATAAACCAGCGTAGAGCTGCTCCCTTCAAGGTAGAGGGGAACAATTTTAATTTTTTGGGTTCATAGGTGTAATCATACCCTCTACACAGGACATGAAATTCAAATAGGAATGCATCTGGGTCTTCTGAAATCAATCCATGGAAGGTTGGCAAGTTTTGTAGGTGGATTTCTTTCATGGGAGCATTGGCAATTGGATCAACTATCGTATATTCTAGCGTGGAGGTCTGGGGTCATTGTTGATTTGGTTGTTCCATTTGATCAAAAATGTGCCAAAATTTTTCAGGAAGTTCTTGATCTGGGTATTCTATTCGAAATGGTTGATTATTTGGTCCTCTAGGGGATTTGATTGCACTCCCTTTATTTGGGATTTTGAGTATGCCTTCTTCTTTCACAGGAGACTCAGGAGTAGGTGGTGATGGTGGGTATGCCTTGGCGACCTCGCTAGCTTATCCTACTCCTTCCTCCAGATTATTAGAGTTTCCCTCTTCTAAAGGGTTGAGGGGTGGAAGCTCTATGCTCTGAAAGATTTTCTCAGTCCCTTCAGTTTTTCTATGAATCTCAATGTGGGTCGTAGTTGGTGAAACTATTGCCTGAGGGATTCAGGTAGGTCCTTTCCTAGGTCCAATCGAAGCTTGAGATTCACCTTTTCTGATGATCTCGTCTATGAAAGTGCTTCTCCCAGGGATCACCGAACCCTGGGATTTGGTAGTTTTTGGTGGGGGTTTTGGTTTTTCAAGATACTTCTTTCTAGTCATACACACTTCACACAAAAACAAAAGAAACACCTATCAAACCTCTTTAAGTGTCAATTGGAGGTAAGCGTTAGCATAAGAAGCTTACCTATTTCCTGCGTAGGTTCTTACCTTCCGTCTTCAATACCTGGTCCTCCAGAGACACAACCTATGCTACCTTTGACATTCTCCCTGGAAACGGTGCCAAAATGTTGGTGTCTAAAGGTGTCCTAAAAACATCCTTAGTTTAACATTAATTTATCAACCCAGAGATTCATCTTTTATCTCAAGAATATCAGCAAAGTCTATGCAGGTAGCTTGTGAAGGCTAAAATCATGTAACTAAATCGAATCTGAGTTTATCAACAATCAAGTTCCTCAAATGTCCACTAAAGATTCTATGAATTGAAATATGATTACTAAAATGATGTAGAATGGAAGGGAACTAATTAATCTATTGAATTTACTTATTTGAAAAGAAGTAATTGAATCTAGGTAAAGATTTGCAGAATTAACTATCAATTATGAATCGAATTATTGGAAAGGAAATAGTGAATTACTCTATCTGTGGAAAGAAACAATGATTGTAATCTAGTTGAAAGGGATAGATAATGTAACTTTACTGAAATGAACAACAATCGTAACTTTAACTGAAACGAACAACAACGGTAATCTAATTGAAAGGAACAACAACTATAAATCTAAGTAAAAGTAACAATGCATATAAAATTATGAGGAACTGTGAAGCAACAAACTACAGAAATGGAAATCAGAATGGCAATCATTAATATTGAGGGAAATATCTATCTTATGCACACAAACAACATAAAATCATTAACACACTTATGAATTCATCTTAGCTATTTGTGAAAGGAGATTTGAATCACAAAACAGAAATCAAACTTCAAATTGATAGAATTACAGAACAAGACAGTAACTCCTTCAGACTGGGCCCTTGGTCTTTATAAGTACTGCTACAAGAAACTCAGAATGCAGAAATGATGAAAATGCTCAAAACTTTCATTGATTCCATAGCTGGTAAAACATTTACAAAAACTGCTTGTGTAGAGAAATTTTAAGTTCTGAATAATTGAATGCGATTTTTTTTATATCTTTTTATGGATCTATTACCCTCTTATATATTACAATAATCTAGGTAAATCAAGCTATCCCGAGGATCGAAAAATCCTCAGGATTGCTTTATTATTATAAAGTTACAATCGATTGTCTTCAAAACTACTTTGCGCCTAAAAGTATTCAACCTCCAATAGCTTGCGCATATCCAAGATCTCTTTGGCTATCTCGAGATTGATAGTTATTTATCCAAATCTGCAACAAAATCAAACAATTCCAATCGTAATTTAGAATCTATTTAATAAAACTTCAATAATAACTCTAAGAGACATATTAATCATTTTCTATCCTATTTATCCTTAACTAACTGAAAATTCAATCAAGATTATATCATGAACTGTGGAAAAAAGGAAGATATTTATACCTTTTTCATAACCCAATAATGGCGAAGGTGGGTTAGGAGGCGGAATACCCCCTGTGGTGGCAGTCGTTAAGGGAGTATGAGGAATCCCTGACGAAGTAGCAGCATTTTCTTCCATAGCTGCTTGTAATACTATCTAATTCTCACAAGGTGTTACCCTTGGAGGGACAACTTGTACAAAAATTGGTGTTGACAAGTTAGTGATTGGAGGGTTAGTCAACCCAAGAGATTCCACTCCAAGATCAGTAACAGTGAGTTCCTCCAAATTCAAGTTCTCTCCTCTTAGAGTTGGCTCGGGCACAGTTTCCTATGGCTTGGTCACTTCAAATGTGATCTATATGGATATCAGTGGCCACCCACCTTTTCCAACTGGCTCAAAACAGTTTTCTGACAATTTTGGCAATTTACTATTTTTAGCAGTTTTAACTTCCGGGGCCATTTTGAGGGCCTAAATGAAGGTTTTTCAGGATCGAGCTCCTCAATGATAGCTAAAGGCATGATTGAGCCCCCAAAATGAATCTTCTCGATGATACCTTTCCAACGGGCTATCACACACCTAAAACAGAGATCGTATGCAAACGTTACGACCCCGGGAAGTTGATGTACTAACTTACCCAAACGGGGCCCACATGACTTTTGGCGCTTCATCTCCTAGGGTAAGGTTTTTCGATGTCTAGGTTTTTGGAATTCTTGGTTATTGTAAAAAAAGGCCTTCAGAGCCTCATTGTAACCTTCTTCTTGCGAATGCGCGCTGTCGTCACATCTCTTCTCAGAGATAAGCCGCCACCATTCCAGCAAGCTTGTTTCCGCTGCATTTTACAATTTCATCTTATTTCGTTATTGAATAGAAAACCTGTTTTACTGTTTCTCTGTTATTTTGTGTTAAAAACATGTTAATAATCTATATTCATTTCGTTCTACTCATAAAATCTGGAGCAATGGTATCAGAGCGGTCTGCTCCTTGTCATCTTAATGCATGTCTCCAACGAGGTCGGAGTACAAAGAGTTGGGTCTCGAGCTTGTTTCTCTTGAGAAAAGAAGCTCTCGCACACCCAAGCGACCTCCCATGGTAGGATAAAATAAAGATGATGAGACAGGAGATCCTTTCAAGCTGTTGATTGAGGAATCCCTCACGCAACAGAAGAACGAGATGATGGATCGTTTCACGCAAATCCTTCGGCGTCTACCAACAGGCGACGCATCTTCTTCGAACGGAGGCGCCACCCTCTTCAAGGTACAAATAAACTTTGATATTCCTATATTTGAAGGTTAGATAGATGAAGATGCTATAGACAAGTGGTTGAATCTACTAGAAGGGCATTTTTCTATCCATAACTTTTTGAATAAAGAAAAGATTACTTTTGCGCTCCTCAAAGCCGTTCCCCATGTCAAAGATTGGTGGGAAACTTTCTATGAGAAAAAGGAAATAGAGGAAACCTCGTTATTTTCATTCATGGACACCTGGGAATCCTTCAGGGATGCTATTAAGGAACAATACTACCCTATCAGAAGTTATGACGACCTATATACCAAATGGACCACACTGCAGCAAGAAAGAGACCAAGCAGTGCCAGATTTCACAAATATCTTCCATACCTTGCGCACCAAGTTGGGTATCAAAGATGTGGAGTGACATTTGGTGCTCAAGTATCGCGATGCTCTTCATAGATACATCCATACCAAAATGGAATTTCTAGACATCTCATCCTTAGGCGCGGCCTACCGATATGTCGTCAAAATCGAGCAGAAGCTCAAACAAAAGACGTGACAATTTGGGCTTGGGAACCCCTCACAACAAAAGCCAAGAAAGGGTGTCCCAAAGCCATCGAACAAAGGACATAGCACAGATGGATAGTATTAGGACAACTAGTCCAAGCCACAAGCAAAGGACACTGGAAAGACAAAGAAAGATACTGGGAAGTGGTGCGACTTCCATAAGAGCCCTTGGCATAACACTGCTGACTGCCGATCAAAGTAGTCACTAGTGGCCAAAGTGAAAGCCTCTGAATCAGATGCAGATTGTGACTCTAAGCCAGAACCAGAAAGGGGAAGACAGATCATTGACGCGAAACCCAGTGCCACCATTGCTACCACCANCTAAGTTTTTAATGTTCTTTTGGGCCAACCTTATTTATGGAAACGTCATGTTGTATATGAGTCTAGGCCTCGTAGTGTTATTATTACTTTAAACAAGAAATTGTACAGGATACCTAAGGCAGTCCCACCTAGTGCTATTTTCTTGATCTCTACTAAGCAATGCAGGAAGGTCATCTCTCAGATGGGGAAGTTTGTCTTCTTCGTGATTTGCTCTCAGAATAAGCGAAAGATCACAGCCACATCTAGGGTTTATGTGGCCGACCTCTCCACACAATAGAAGCAAGTAGATAAGGTCATGGAAGAATACTCGGATATCTTCTCCTCACCTACAGGGGTACCTCTACACTGCTAGGTCAAGCACCCCATCGATCTGACTCTCGACGCACTGCTACCCAATAGACCAGTCTATCGTCACTCTTTGTTAGAGAATGAGGAGATCAAGCGACAAATCCAAGAACTGCTCCACAAGGGGCACATCCGCCCCAGCTCATCACCTTGCAGGAGCCCAATCATGCTAGTACAGAAGAAAGATGGAACCTGGCGACTCTGTATTGATTACCGAGCTCTGAATAAAATCATAGTCAGAAATCGATACCTGATTCCCCAAATCGATGACCTCCTTGATAAACTCACGAGGGCCAAATACTTCAGTAAGATTGATTTGAAGTCTGGATACCACCAGGTACTGATAGAACAAATAGATGTATGGAAGACCACCTTCAAGTCAAAGGAAGGCCTTTTTGAATGGTTGGTCATGCCCTTTGGTTTGAAAAATGCTCCAGCCACTTTCGTGAGGATGATGGATGATATCCTGCGACCATTCAACAATACTTTTGTAGTGGTGTATCTGGATGAAATTCTAATTTATAGCAAGACTTGTGTCGAACACTTGTACCATATTTAGCATGTTCTGCACACCCTACGACAGCACAAGCTATACACCAACTTGGAAAAATGCTCGTTCGGCATGGACAGGGTCCATTACCTGGGCTACATCCTTGATCAGCATGGCATACATGTGGATCCAGCCAATATCCAATTCATCCATGACTAGCCAACCCCAACAACACTCATTGAGCTTTGGAGCTTCTTGGGCCTTGTCAATTTCTACCGCAGTTTTGTGTTGGGTTTCTCCCATATTGCATGGGCCCTCAACCAAATAAACAGAGGTGGTGGTAAGGAAAAATTTGTGTGGGGATAGTGCCAACAACAAGCATTCGATAATTTGAAGCAACGCTTGTGCTCAGCCCCAGTACTTTCACTACTAGACCTACAACATCCTTTTGAGATCGAGACAGATGCTTTAGACTATGCTATGGGCACCGTTCTCACTCAGCATGGCCACCCTGTGGCCTATCATAGTGAGACATTGTCAGATACTGTACATAAGTACCCTACTTACGACAAAGAAATGTACTCCATTGTGCAAGCATGCCGCTAGTGGAGACATTACATTCTTGGGAAGGAGACAGTCATCCACACTGATCATAAGCCACTGCAGTTCATGCAGACGTAGGGAAAATTGTAGAATGACCGCCATCAAAAGTGGTCCACATACTTGCAGCAATTCCACCTCAACATCAAGTATAAAACAAGAATCACCAATCATGTCATTTATTGCCTTAGCAGACCTCCAGTCATGGCACTCACCATGGTGCTAGACTCTTGCGGCCATGAGACCTTTGGATGGCCCCAAATCTATGAGATAGACCCTGACTTCGCCACCACCTACCAAATGTTGGGTGAAAACGTAGTTGTCGATAATTTCCATCTTCAGGATGGGTTGTTGTGTCGTCTGGGCCATATCTGTGTTCCATCAAGTGAGCGAGCGAAGTTGATCTGGGAAGCCCACTACAACCAGGTGGCAGGACACTTTAGCATTGAAAAGACAATGGTGATGCTACAAAAACATTTCTACTGGTCGAAACTTTGACAGGAGGTCAATAAGTATATCAGGTCCTGCACTGCCTGCGCTATTGCCAAACCGACCACTAAGAAACAGGGCCTATACACCCCTCTTCCTACTCCTGATAGGCCATGGGAATCCATCTCAATGGACTACATGTCGGGCCTCTCGTCCACCAAGTGGGGAAATGACTGTGTTTTTGTGGTTGTTGATCGCTTTTCTAAGATGGCGATTCTAGTTGCCTGCAAGAAGAGAATCATGGCAGAGGCCACTGCCAAGCTCTTCTTTGAACGAGTCTGAGGACATTTTGGAATCCCACAAACCATTATCTCAGATCAAGATATTCGATTTCTCATCACATTTTGGTCGAGCCTCTGGTCACTGCTGGACACCAAGCTCACCAAATCCACGGCCTTCCACCCCCAGACAGATGGCCAAACCGAGGTTGTAAATCAAATGATTGTGCATATCCTTCACATGTATAATTCAAAGCACCCTAGCACATGGGATGAGAGCCTTCCCTATGTCTATCATAGCCACAACCGAGCCCTACATAGCTCAACCGGCCACAGCCCCTTTCAAGTGGGGTTGGGATTCCAACCATTGGGACCCATAGATGTTGCACTTCCCCTTGCGGTCACCTCGACCGACTCATCTCCTACTCTAACTGAAGCTGACAAAGCCACTCGGTTCATTGAGTGGATCTAGCACATCCACCAACAGGTTCAGGATATCCTACAGAAGTCCAATGAAAAGTACAACCAACGCCATGATCAACATTGGGTGCCGCATAAGTTTCAGGTGGGCGACAAAGTTTGGTTGCACTTGCAGAAAGAATGCTTTACAAGGCCCCATAGGAAGCTTCTCCCACTCTATTATGGGTTGTACACTATCACCAAGGCCATGGGGGATAATGCTTTTGAGCTCAACATTCCTCCTTTCCTTGGTCTGCACCTAGTGTTCAACGTGGATCTCCTTCACCCTTATTTCCCACCATTATTGGACACCTCAGAAGTAGCAGAACAACTGACACCAATAGAGCTCAACCCCCACTACCTATAATAGGAATCAATGATCAGATTGTGGACAGACAGATCAAGGGCACTCGACAACAAAGGATCCATCTTTATTGAGTCGTCAAAGTAGGGCAGCTCCTGCACCAAGGCAAGTGGCTCACCAGGGGCCAAATTCAGCAGAAATTTCCTCATCTGATGGGGTACCTCAATGCAATGGAGACCATTTCTTCCTAAGGAGGGAGTATTGATCCATATGGATATCGGTGGCCACCCACCTTTTCCAACTAGCTCAAAACAATTTTCTGACAATTTTGGCAATTTACTATTTTTAGCAGTTTTAACTTCCGGGACCATTTTGAGGGCCTAAATGAAGGTTTTTTGGGATCGATATCCTCAATGATATCCAAAGGCATGATTGAGCCCCCAAAATGAATCTCCTCTATGATACCTTTCCAACGAGCTATCACATGCCTAAAAATGAGATCGTATGCAAAAGTTACGACCCCGAGAAGTTGATGTACTAACTTACCCAAACGGGGCCCAAATGACTTTTGGTGCTTCATCTTCTAGGGTTAGGTTTTTGGATGTCTAGGGTTTTTGGAATTCATTCTTATTGTAAAAAAAGGCCTTCAGAGCCTCATTGTAACCTTTTTCTTGCGAATGTGCACTGCTGTCACATCTCTTCTCAGAGATAAGTCGTCACCATTCTAGCAAGCTTGTTTCCGCTGCATTTTATAGTTTCAGCTTATTTCGTTATTGAATAGAAAACCAGTTTTACTGTATCTCTGTTATTTTGTGTTAATCACATGTTAATAATCTTTATTCATTTCATTCTGCTCATAAAATCCGGATCAAAATGACCCTTGTTGGTCAAGTATTCATTGTAATGGTGGTGGTGGTGGCTCTAATGTAACCGACGGTAGGCCCTAAAGCCTTCATGACTAGTGGAGCTCTTGATCTTCCACTTTATGAAAATATCAATGACACAGTAAGGATTTAACTAATGTTTAAAACCAAGCACACACTAGAAAATTTCCTACAAGATAAACCAAGCAAACCACTATCTAGTTGGAAGAACAGTTGTGCCAACCAACACTAGAGAAACTTACCGGTGCAAGTGAAACTCAAACGCAGAAGCACCCTCTAGGTATACTGTGAAAAGCATGGCCCAAATTATTCCCTAGGTACCATGGTATACCCCCGCAGTCACCTGTGTAAGTCCCTAGAATAAAGGAAACTAAGTTGTCAGCTCGTAAGCAGTCACCAGGCGGGTACAGTCGATAGTCGAGTGGATCGCAATGAGCAGGATAACAAGTCTGAAACCTACCGAGGGTATCAAAAGCAAGTGGTCCAAAAGACAAATGAGGATCTGGAATGGATTCAAGGTCCACAAATCCTTGTAGGAAAATGCAAGCGATAGTATCCCAAGACAGATCCTCAATATGTGTTCCCCACTACGCTTGGTCCGGATTTGGAGGGGTTATCTCCGTTACCTTTCCTTACATGAACTCATGTTTAGCCCTTGTGTTATAGGGGGGTCCTAGATAACTTTCACGTCACTAGACTTTTACACTCCCTATCTCTGACTCCAATGTTTGTTTATAATCCTTGAAGAGTTTCCTCTCCAACCTAATTGAAGGCTCTACCCTAAACTAGTTGGTTGACCCTACAAACATAAAAGTCTAGTTGATTTTAATTAGCGTTCATTTTAAATGGATTGTTTTAACTCAAAGGATATGAAAATGAAACTAGTGATGTGTATGAGAGATGGAAAAGGAGAAATAATTGAAAATTCTGAAAGCAAAATTACTTCTAGTTAACAATAAATATTTGCAACTAACTCTTTAAACCAACTTTTCATAACTAACTATTTTTCAAGATCTTTAAAAGAAGACTTGGTTTGAGCTCCTCTTCACCAAGATCCAAGTGCACCTCCATGTATCTTTCTCCTCTCAACCTTCTTCTTGGGAAATGAAATGGGTTCTAATGGAGGAAAAAGGGAAAAAGTGAGGGATTCTGAGGCAATTCTCACAACAAGGCTGCAAATTCTTGGGGCAAGGAGGGGATGTGAAACGGGCAGAGTTAGTTTTTTGGATGTCTAGGGTTTTGGCATTCATGAGTAATGTTAAAAAGGCTTCTGGAGCCTCATTGTAATCGTTATGCTCAGACATATGAGTGTAGCAGCCACATCTCTTCTTAGAGATAGCTACTACCATTCGAGCAAGTTGTTTTTAGTTCTGTAGTTTTACAGTTTCTTCCTAATTTATTTATTCAATAGAAGTTATTATTTACTGGATATATGTTATTGTTATCCATATCTCTGTGTTATTGTATTCAGTTTGTTATTCATTTCGTTCCGCTCATAAATACGGATCATGTATGCTAGAGATCTACTGTTTTTTTATATTTTTTATATTTTATTCACATAATTCTATTGCATTGTTAGAGTCTAAGGGGTTTTAGTTGATATTACAAATTCTTTCTTGAATGTTCAAGTAATGTGTGGTAAAACCTTTAAAACTTGTCATTGAGGTATATTGGTTTTAATTGTTGTGCCCATCCTATATCTTTTCATGATTAATTGCATAATATGCTTGTAAAAACTATGCATTTCCTTTGAGTCATAAACAAGTCTATATCATTTTTTGGTGTGATTTTGTTGTATATCCTTGTGAGGTCTTAAAAAATATAAGATTGGTTAAATCATTTCAAACTCATTATGAGGTTTCTAGTATTATTGCACTATTTGAATGCAAAACTGAAGATCATCCTTTACAAATAAAATATAGAATTTAGTCATATATACTTTGATTTGTTAATAATTTATTGTTTCTATTTATCCATAGTCTCATTATGTTCGTTTATTGGCTTCATGATTTCATTGTTTTAACTTACTTGGGATTTGAGCTAAATTGTAATGCTTTTATAATTTATGTTCACTTTATTTTCTATGTTAGTAAGATTTAATTTGATAAAAAATGAAAAACATACGAGGAACACTATCAACATTTTTTTAATTATTATATTTTACATTTGAGTAAGTTTTGGATCATTTTCCAATTGTTGTGTTATATTTATTTCAATTTTCACTTCCCGAATAAAGTGGAAAAATCATAAAAAACACAAAAAGCAGAAAGAAAATAATAGCAGCAAGAAGGAAAATGATTATAAATCAATTACTCTACGTATCCACATAAGTACTCCTTATGAGGAACACACAAGGTAAGATGAGTACCTCTTGGGTTCAAAACTCAAGTATCAATTCCACTTTGTCTCTCAACATCCCACAAGGATGATTGATAGTTGATGCTTAATTTATACAGTTTTGAGAACCATAGTTCTCAGGAAGAAGCCTATGGTAGTAGTGGTCTTGAAGGAATGGAAAGAAATATTTCCAATTTGACTAATTAACCATAGATACCTCTAATATGTAAGCCCAAAAATAATATTGTAATTCTTATCCTGTATTGGTTTATTGTTACATGCACATTAATAGTGTGGTGTATTATTCTTTTTTTTTTTTCTTTCAATGAAAGAAAATGAAAATTGTAGATTTCATTTTCTCTCAATCTCACACATAGAGTTAGTTAAGACTTATATGAATGAACATGAAGAGTTAAGGTATTCCCATATCCTAGTGTTTTGTGATTGATTGAAGGATTGTTTCCCTAGTCCTACTAGATGTGAATACCTCTCAAGATTATCTTTTACAAGCTATAAATATAGTTTTCTTAATATATATTTGTTAGAATGTTTTTATAATGTTGTCTGGTGGCTTGATGTAATTTTGTACTTACTATCATAATGATGATCATCATAACATCATTTGTGGGGCAGTTATACATATAACATGGCCTCATTTGACTTTTGTAAAATTGTGCATGTGCACATGGAGATGTTTCTACATATTTTTCTTGGTCTTCCATGGTATTAGAGCCATACATCTAAATCCTTGGATGAAATTCTTTGTTTATGGAAATATTGGATAGGAGATATGCTATTTCCTTCCATGATCATTCAACAATAGTGCTTGAAGTTTTTTTTTTTGGCATCAATTTACAAGTAGATCTAGTTTATTTTTTAGATTTGCTAGTCAAATTTTCTAGATCTAATTTTTTCTAGATCTACAAATGTAATTTGAATCACAATCTTGGTTTATGAAAATTCTAAGCTATTTTTTCTAGATTTGACATTACCATTACATTTGGATCATGCTAGATATTCAATATCAATGTTCATGTTGCTAAATTTGGTCTTTGTTTGTTTAACAACACAGGTATTCCAACAAAGGATGAACACCTTCAGTAACCACTCTCACAACCAAATCAAAGATCAACACACTGATTTTTTGACATGGTAAAACCCCTACAGGGAAACATCCATGACCCCAGCCAACGTGGCCACTTGGAGCAGTTTATTAATGCAAAATAAAAAGATTACAGAGAGATTTTACAAGAGAGCTTCTCACAATCGATCATCAAAAAATGACCCTCCATGCTTTTTAAATAGAGATCATGGACCAATCAGGTGTTAAGCCATGGATCAATGTATCCATTTAGATAGAGGAGAATATGAACCGTCAGATCACTCTATGTTGAGAACATATCGTGACCGTCATATTTCCTAACTACAAATGCATACTAAAGAAACACACTTTTGCCTAATCGACACATTATGCCAAGTAGATCTTAACTAACTCTTAAGTGTCTAAATATCCTAACATCCCCCCTTAAGAACAACTTGGGATATGATTGAAGGATTTACAATAGTGACACAATAGGAGAAGGAAGGAGGCATTAGAGCCTATCCCCCCTTAATGACAACTTCTTGAACTCCTAACATAGATCGAAGTTTGGAAAACTTTGCTTCTGTAAGAGACTTTCTTTGGGAAACATCTAAGATTGAATATTCATGGGTGAATTTCATATTTGTACAAATTGGCTCATTTTTAGGCTAATTTAACCACACATATGTTCCTAGAGTGGTTTAATTAGCAAACATCGACCATTTGTTTATCATAATTGGCCTTCATTTTCCCCAAGTATTGAAAATTTCTTCTAGCAAACGTGGGTCATCCATTTCCTATAATATGTTTTTTAAATTAGTTATTCAACAATACACCAAATTAATGCAATATTAAATGTCATGGATTTGATAAATTTGTTATAAAAAAAATCTTATGTATTTGTTTGTTATGAGATCTTGGATTCAAAACCCATTTCCTCTCAATTATAATTAACATTTTGTTGAATAATTTTACCATTTGGAGGAGTCACCAAATCACTACTTTACGAAATCATCCACTCAACCAAATTTTTCCACACAAAAAGTTGCATCCAAGAATAAATTGCTAACTCAGATATCACGTGTCATTTCATACACTGCCACATTTCATTTTCAACACATGTCATGTCAGCATTTTGTACATGGCAAATCAACATTCAGTACATGCCACATAAGCATTGTGTACATGCCATGTGAGATTCCATACTTTTCCATGTCAGAATAAGTTGGGTTCCATTCTGACTAATCAAATTCTGCCATGTGGCACTTCTAGCTTAGCTTGTGGGGATTAGTACCAAGATTTTAAAGTTGATTTTTAAATCGCCACAACTTTGTTATGTGATATTGGTTTTCAGTGTGTTTTTTTTTTAACTGTATATTTTTCAGTTCTCTATATAGTGACATATTTGGATCCAGACAATTATTTTATTTGATGGTGGTTATTTTCATTTGTTCCAAAAAACTCAAGGCTAGACCTCATTTTTGGAACTTAAAATGGCCATAACTTGTTGACATAGACATCGTTTTGAGTGATTTTTTTTCAAAATGCATAAAATTTCATACTTTATGAAATGATGATAAAATTTTCTATTGATTTGTCCATATTATTATTAAGGATGGTAATGGCCACATATTTCTCCCTTGTTTGACTATGTCAATAGTCAATTTGAGACAGAATCTTGATGGCATAAATTTAGTGCTTTTCTTGGCACTATGTATTTATGATAGGGAGACTATTTTACCTTACATGTGATGCATATTTAAGTACTTGTTGAACTAGTTGATTATTATGAGATCACGTTTAATTTCTTGGTTGAAGAATTTTTGTTGATTGTCAACACTTTTATCACATTGGATTGCATTCAACTTCATCTTCCACTACCATTCATGTCTTCTTGGAGAGATTTCTATTTGATGCATTTTGGACTTTCCATGATGATCCATGCCTTTTCTCTTGGAGATTTTTTCTTGCGGTTAACTCTCTATTTGCTTCACTTGTTCCTAATCATTCTGTGTGAATAGTTTGGAGACAGGTTGATTCTAGAGATTACTACTCTATCTTGAGTTTATTGGTACTTCATCATGAGTATATTGATGTTTTAATTTTTGGTCATTAAGTATTGGTTCTTGATGCTATCAGGTATCTTCTCCTTGCACCTTATTGAGATTATGGTTGCATGTTATTGATGGTTTCATAATCTATTCCACTTAGCATCTTATCCTTGAAAACAACAAAGTTTGGCATTATCCTTTCCACTTACGCAAGATGTTTGAAGTTTTCATTAAGGGGGGATGTAATGTAATACTATCTTCTCCCAAATGCGTTTTTTACAACCCATGTTGTAATGGTTGTCTAGTGGCCACATTTACCATTATATAGCCTATCACTATGAAAATTGTGAGAACAACATATTGAGGAATTTGAACACACAATGACACATCATTAAACTTGTGATATCTCAAATATTTCACATTATTGGCCTATTATTCTTATGTAACGCAACCCCTTCCTTAGCTCAAGTTCTCATTCCTCTAGTCAAAATTAAGAGGAATATTAAAATGTGTTTTAATGTTGTCTAGTGCCTTGATGTAATTTTGTAATTATTTTCATAATGGTGATCATCATAACCTCATTTGTGGGGCACTTATACATGTAACATGGCATCACTAGACTTTTTTGATATTGGACATGTGCACATCGAGATAGTTTTGGGAGTTATTTGGTGGTGACATATCTATCAGGTAATGGTGGCTTACACTCATAGATCATTCTTATCCACTACTTCTCCCTTATATCTTGATTATATTATCATCAACCTTTGTGGATTGGTTGATCTCCACCCTTGATTATGCCTTAGTATCAATCATCCAAGTTTCTCTCGGTTACTATAAATTGAGGCAATTTATCTTGAATCAAGGAAGAGTGGAGGGTGGCTTATAGTAGCGCTCATTAGAATCCACCCTATGGGTCCTTATAATATATCATCCATATGATTGAGAGTGGTATGGATCCAATTTGAACTCCATACATGTGTGTCGCTAATATAATTGGAAGACAGGGATAATTTTAGGGGTTAAATTTCGGCCATGGGCTAATTTTCCATGCTTTTCCTAAAAATAATTTCATCATTCTAAAAATGATTCGCCCAAATTCTATAGGATAAAATTATTTTACATTTAAAATCACCAAAATTTTATACAAACCATATAAAATCCTTAGAAATTTGAATATTTTTACAAAAACATCGCCAAACATTTATAGTTGGCATATTAAGGACTAGTAAGATTCGCCAAGGTTTTTACATTTTAAAATCAAATTCCTTCCTTAAAATTATCTTTGTTGGAATATTTTTATGAAGAGTAGAAGGCCTTGCTTCTATGGATGTTTCCCCACCTC
>SNQJ01S0042581.1:178771-203954 GCA_010110895.2 Picea sitchensis
ATATGTCTTGAAGAATTACATTCATTGGAAGCACCAACTTCCTTTGTTTTCAGCTGCAACTGGAAGGAGGCTCCAACCCCCTAGTTTCTCAGGCTACAACCTGAGGGAAGATCCAACTCCCCATTTCCATGGCTACAACTAGAAGGAGGCTAAAACCCCCTATGTGCTCCAGCTACAACCGGAAGGTGGCTACAACCACCTATCCTTGCCCCATCCAACCACCCTAACGTATAAGTAGAATGATGGAACCACTATCACAGTATCACTATGAGATATACTACTGTAAACCTGTACTAATCAACCTGTAATCAACCTGTAATCAACCTGTACTATAAGCAAGTACATCAACCATGCACCAACCTATACAAAACCTGTACCATGAACAAGTGCATCAACCATGCACCAAAACTGTACAAAATCTGTACCATGAACAAGTGCATCAACCATGCACCAAACCTGTAAAAAACTTGTGCCATGAATAAGTGCATCAACCATGCACCAAACCTGTACAAATAACCTATCACAAAAACCTATCCAAACAACCTGTCTCATCAATAGTATAAACCAAATCCGATCTACTCACCAAGATCAATCACCAAGACAACTCTCAAAGATGTGCATCAAGTGTCTCTAATAATATACCAATACAAGTATGCTACATCATCCATAAACCATTTGTCAAGAATACTACTAACAAGTGCCTCCAACCATGTACCAAGTATGTACCAATAATGTATCAAATACTCATCAACTATGACTCATCAAGATGTACCAACATCATCAACTATACACCTCATGTATGTGCCAACTCATCAACTACTTGTCTCAACCATGTACCCAAATGTACCTTAACCAAAATCCCTCATAAATATCATCATCCAAATATGATTTGTAACCCTATAATAGACCTAGTGTATATGATCACATGCCTGAAAACCTTCCTTAACTTTAACAACAAGAGACTAGCATTTTCATCAAACGTTTCTTTAGTCTCACATGACTAGTTTTAGATTAGTCAACAACCCTAACTTGAAACAATCATAACTATGTACCTATAATAAATAAAGATCTGAAAATGATACGCAATGTTCTTTAGTGTGTTTTATTCAATTCCTCTAGGTGCCACTACTTGGAACCTCTCACAAAAGGATTTATAGCAAAAATGGCATACCTTGTTGAATTCTGGCTTATTCTAGAGAGTGACCTTGTAGAGCATGCCCCTTACGAAATATTTGTTGAATGGATCAAAAAATGTTACAGAGCATACTACAGACTGTACTCTAACCAAAAAAATTTGTCTTACTGAATTTTGATCTGTTATGAATAAGTTATGACGTTTTTACCAGAAACACATGTTTTAGACTAGTTTCGGGACTAGCCACAAACCCTATTTTCCAAGGAGTGTAACTCCAAATATGCAACGACCCACAAGCTGAAATTTTTACCTCATATACTTGGATATGTTTCCTCAATGGAATATCAATTTCATGCTATGGATCATTCTAGAAAAAAAAGCTATTGTGAAAATGGTGAGAGATGACCTGTAAATAACATACCTTAGAAAGCATCATCAAAATAATTTATCCTCCCTTGAATTCTGGCCTTATTTTCTTCACCTTCCCTCTGAAATTCATATTAGATATCCTTTGGTTACATCAATCACCTATATATATTGAATATTCTCAAGTGTAATGTAAAATGAGAGAGCCTTGCCTATTATTTATACTCTCCATCTTCTAGGTCACTTAACCCATTTCTAGGTCACTTAACCTATTTATAGGTCACTTAACCCATTTATAGGTCACTTAACCTATTTTCCTCATTTCTAGGGTTAACCACTTTCCATAATTAGAAATTTCTCCATTACTTTATCATTTAAATATTCCTCCTTGACTTTGTCACCTCACTTTATCATTTAAATAATCTTCTTTTATTTTTTCACCTCACTTTATTATTTAAATAATCCTTCTTTACTTTGTCACTTTACTTATTCATTCAAATAATAAATTCTTCTTTGCAAGATCTTTGAATTCTTTGACCTTTTGGGGATTCAAGCCAACATATGAGGGTCCTCCAACTTCGTAAGGCCATAACTCTCAAACCGTGAGGAGTTATGTGACGTTCCACATACCACCAGAAATGGAATGACATTTACTATCCATATAGAATAGTCTTGCCTTCAAATATATCAAAACACATACCATTATTCATCAAACAAACTTGGGTCCATTACTCAAACCTAGGTTCTCCAACTTCTCATGGCCATAACTCTCTAACCGTGAGGAGTTATGTGACCTTCCACATACCACCAGAAATGGAATGACATGTACTATCCATATAGAATATTATTATCTTCAAATATATTAAAAATCATACCATTATACATGAAACAACCTTGGGTCCATTACCCAAACCTTTGTGCTACCATAATTCACTACTGGAATTTCTCCAAAGGTTGACATCAATCACTAAGAGTTGACATCAATCTACAATATCACTCTCCAATAGTTGACATCAATGAAAACCAACAATCCATACCAACTATCCATCAACCTAAGCCAATTGTCTGACAATATCCCCCTTTGGAATTGATGGCAACACCAACATTGATGGAAACACTTAGTCATGATAACATTCATGATTATAATCTTTATCAATGTTTCTATCTCTCCCCCTTTGACATCAATGGTAAAGGGTATCTCCCTTTGCGGCTGCTCCCCCCTGAGTGAACTCTCCTTGGGGCTTCTCCCCCTGTCTACGTGCCTTTGATTTTTATTTGTGTTTATAATCCTCTAATTACTCTCTTTCCCTTCATATGAATAATATCTCCCCATTTGACAAAGGGTATCACTCTAAAGTCATATCGCTCATTCTTCCCTTGTGACAATTGCTCCCCTTGGAAACATGCCTCTATCCTCTCTCTCCAAGAATTTACCTTTGCATCTAATAAATCTCTCCCCCTTTATCCTATTTATGGTGCTTCCTCATGTACATATAAGACATATAAGATAAGCATTCAAAAGCATTCATTTTGGAGTATAAATTACTCCTATTCTCTGGCGAAGATACTCAAGGGATTCTTGTGGAAGAGGTTTTGCAAAGATGTATGCCACTTGTTCTTTTGTTCCCACATATTCAACTCTTATGTTCTTCTCTGCAACATGTTTCCATTGAAAGTGATACTTGATTGGAATGTGTTTCATCTTAGAGTGCATCACCGGGTTTTTTGAGATACAAATGGTGCTTGTATTATCACAATAGATTGGAATGGGCTCATCATACGCAACCTGTATATCTGTCAAATTTTGTTTCATCCATAGAACCTATGTACAACATGATGTTGCTGCAATATACTATGCCTCGACTGTAGATAAGGATATTGATGATTGTTTCTTTCTTAGCCAAGATACTAAGCACTCACCCAAGTAGAATGTTGCTCCATTGGTGCTTCGACGGTCATTAATGCAACCTTCCCAATCTACATCTATGTAGGTAATAAGTGATAGATCCTTTCCTTTTGGATACCATAATCCAAACTCTTATGTTCCTTTGAGACATTTGAAAATCCTGTTCACTGCTAATACATGTGATTCTTTTGGTGCTTCTTAAAACAGTGCCACCTGTCCAACTGCGTGCATTACATTTGGTCTGGATGCTATCACATATAGTAAGATACCAATCATTGACGTATATTTCCTTTGGTATGTAGTCTTCGAATCATCATGTTTGCTCAACTTGCAACTGGTTTGCATAGGAGTGGTAACTGGTTTGCAATCTTCCATTCCAAACCTCTTTATAATTTCTCTGATATACTTAGTTTGAGAAATAAAAATTCCTTGGTTTCTTTGACATATCTGAAGACCCAAAGAGAAGGATAGTTCTCCAAGTAATTACATTTCAAATTCAATCTTCATATCCTTTGCAAATTTCTAGCTTAACCTGTCATTAGTACTTCCAAAACAATATCATCAACATAAATTTCAATTAATAAAATATTACCTTGAGTTACCTTGATGTATAGGTTGTTTTCTGCGCTTCCTTTCCATAGTTCGTAGGGAGTTTTTTCATTGTCGTTTTTGAGAATTACTCTGTTTTGAATGTGAACTGATGTATACACTACATGTGTCCAAAAAAATATCTGTCAATTTGGAATCCATTAGCATTGTTCGATCCATTTCCTGTGTAATTATCATCCTTTATGATAATGTTCCTTTTTCTCTGAACCACTCTCTAAACCAATCTATGAATCCATGCTCTCGTCGACTATCACATATCTTTCCAAACCTGCTAAGTGTTTTTATGAATCCATCTATGTCCATACTATCCAAGACTCTACTTGCGCAATTGTCCATAATGCTAACCCATTTATCACTATACTATCATGAAGTCTTGATTAATCTATCAAACTATACTTCTTCTAACTTATTGATCTGAATCTATCTTCTCAAACTCTGCAAGCTACTTGAAGGATGGTTCTTTGGTCTGTCATAGCTATCGCATAGACTCACCCTGTCTAATATTCATATTACTTGGGAGTCTCTAAGTCGGATGGCTCAGAAAAATTCATGCTCTGATGTGTATTCATCATCATCTTCATTGGTAGATTCATTATCTCTTTGAGCTCTGACTTCTTTCTTTCTGTATGTGGATTCATCTTTCACTACAATTCCTGAAAGTACAATCTCTTGAACCTGTTCCTTATTTACCCATCCTTCCTTTCTTTCAGTTATTTTCCAAACCTTTATGTATCTGACATCTTTCTTTTTCTCTGTAGAATTTTCTTCATCTCTTTTTATTTCCAATCTTGCAATCTCTGGTACCTAGTCTTTGTTCACATGTTCTTCCTATTTTCTTATCCATACTTTCTTATATCTGATATTAGTATTCTCTTTCATGGAAGTATCGATCATGCTTCTACAATCACTGGCTATGTGTCCATAGCTATAACATTTGTAACACTCAATGTTACGTGCGACCACATAGACACTTCTTACTTGAACATTTCTTTTATAATCCTTGCAATCTGCAACCTTATGTCCAAAGTTAGTACAATAAAAACAATGACCATAAAATAAATATGCATACCTAGGAGTGAATGATATTCTTTGTGGCGTAGTCCTTCTGAATTTTTTCCTTGACTGATCATGATCATGATCGAAGATTTTTTGTGGATTGAACATGGATGGTCTTCTTGAATATGTATCTTCAATAGTTTTCTTAGATTCTGGTTGACCATGACTCCTTCCTTTGATTACTTTTGCATAACTCTTTCTATTTTCATCATTCTTCTTTTCTAGCAACCTAGATTGCTTCTCTTCATTCTTTATGACTGATGTGGATGTTTATGTCTCTTCAAAATTCTTGTTGAGCTTGACGATTTTACTTCTCAATGTGACAACTTCTTCTTCAAGCTTCTCAACCTCTTCTTCTTTCTTCATTATCTGAGACTTCATGACTTCTTTTGTTCTTTTTGCTTCTTCAAGATGAATTTTTAATGTGATGATTTCTTATTCAAGACCTTTCTCTTCTTGACCAAACTCTACCTCAAGCTGGTTTAGATCATTAGTTCTTTCCTTAAGATGATCTTTCAATATCTTCTTTCTCATTTCTACTTCTTCCTTCTATGCTGCTATGTTGGTTTCCAAACAATGCTTTTGATATTCAAGATTTTCTTCGATCTTCTTGGCTTCTTCTAGCTGAGTTCTTAAGTTATCGATGAATTTTTCGGCTTTTTCAAAATTTTGAACACTTTCCTTTTGTTTCATCAATTCTTTCTTGAGTGAATTGTTTTCTTCTCTTAGTTCATCTAAAGCACTAATTGATTCTTCTTCATAATTGTCTTCCTTTTCAATTAGTTTTTCTATGTCATTTCCTTCATGGGATTCTATTTCAATATGTCCATGTTTTTCACAATTAAAACAAAACAACAGACCTCTAGTGATTATGTACTCTTCATCTTCTGAATCTGCTTGACATGGTGAACATAATTATTCTTGATTTGTATCTGCATCTTCTTTGACATTTTATGAATCTGTGATGGGTGAAGAATATATTTCATGTAACTTATCCCGAAGTTTTTTTGTTGATGAACATTTACCAACCTTTTCTCTTACCGGATTAGGTAATCCTTCCAAGATGAAATCCATTGCTATTTTGTTATTTTGCTGTAGTCTTTTCCCTTTTTGAACTATCATATCCTGTAACAACTGATAGCCAAATATAATTTCTCTGTGCCTGTAAAAATACTTATGTCCTTATGCTCCACATCTCATACTTAAAACCATTATGACCATTAAACATTGGTACTCCATTCTCAGAATAATCCATGATCTCCTTCCAGTGGTTAAACTATTTCATGAATGAACCGTCTCTGATACCAATTGTTGGATTACTGAGAGGGGGGTTGAATCATTAATAGAGAAATTTAATCCTTTTTAACCATATAATCCAAGTGTTATATCAATGTAGCATTATCATCCAATAACTGCAGAGTAAATAAGAAATGAACAAATGAACTATCATACACACACAATACACCAATGTTTTACGTGGAAACCCAAAGCGGGAGAAAACCACATAATTTTTTTTCTTTTATGTCTTGAAGAATTACATTCATTGGAATCACCAACTTCCTTTGTTTTCAGCTGCAACTGGAAGGAGGCTCCAACCCCCTAGTTTCTCAGGCTACAACTTGAGGGAAGATCCAACTCTCCAATTCTCTGTCTACAACCAGAAGGAGGATACAACCCCCTATGTTCTCTGACTACAACTAGAAGGTGGATACAACCACCTGTCCTTTCCCCGTCCAACCACCCTAACGTATAAGTAGAATGATGAAACCATTGTCACACTATCACTGTGAGATTTACTGTTGTAAACCTGTACCAATCAACCTCTACCATAAACAAGTGCATCAACCATGCACCAACCTGTACAAAACCTGTACCATGAACAAGTGCATCAACCACGCACCAAACCTATACAAAATCTATACCATGAACACGTGCATCAACCATGCACCAAACCTGTAAAAAAACTATCCCATGAACAAGTGCATCAACCATGCACCAAACCTATACAAATAACCTGTCACAACAAACTGTCCAAACAACCTATCACAACAACTTGTCTCATCAATCTTATCAACCAAATCATATCTACTCATCAAGATCAATCACCAAGACAACTCTCAAAGATGTGCATCAAGTGTCTCTAATAATATACCAATACAAGTATGCTACATCATCCATAAAGAATTTGTCAACAATACTACTAACAAGTGCCTCCAACCATGTACCAAGTATGTATCAATAATGTATCCCAACCATGTACCAAGCATGTATCAATAATGTATCAACTACTCATCAACTATGACTCATCAATATGTACCAACATCATCAATTATACACTTCATGTATGTGCCAACTCATCAACTACTTGTCTCAATCATGTACCCAACATGTACCTTAACCAAAATCCCTCATCAATGTCATCATACAAATATGATTTGTAACTTTGTAATAGACCTAGTGTATATGATCACATACCTGCAAGCATTCTTTAACTTTAACAATAAGAGACTAGCATTTCATCAAACTTTTCTTTAGTCTGACATGACTAGTTTTGGATTAGTCAACAACCCTAACTTGAAATAATCATAACTATGTACTTATAATGAAAAAAGATCTGAAAATTGTATGCAATGTTATTCAGTGTGTTTTATGCAATTCCTCCAAGTGTCACTACTTGGAACCTCTCATAAAACGAGTTATAGAAAAAATGGCATACCTTGCTGAATTATGTCTTATTCTAGAGCGTGACCTTGTAGAGCATGCCCCACATAGAATATTTGTTGAATGGATTTGAAAATGTTACAGAGCATACTACAGATTGTACTCTAACCAAAAAAAAATCTCTTATTGAATTTGGATCTGTTATGAATAAGTTATGACGTTTTTACCCGAAACACATGTTTTAGACTAGTTCTGGGACTAGCCACAAACCCTATTTTCCACAGAGTGTAACTCCAAAATACAACAAACCACAAGATGAATTTTTTACCACAGATACTTGGATATGTTTCCTCAATGGAATATCAATTTCATGGTCTGAATCATTCTATAAAAAAAAATTATTGCGAAAATGGTGAGATGGCCTATAAATAACATACCTTAGAAAGCATCATCAAAAGAATTTATCCTCCCTTGAATTCCAGCCTTCTTTTCTTCACCTTCCCTCTGAAATTAGGCTTAGATATCCTTTGGTTACCTTAGTCACCTATATATATATTCAATATGCTCGAGTGTGATGTAAAATGAGAGAGCCTTGCCTCTTATTTATACTCTACGTCTTCTAGGTCACTTAACCCATTTCTAGGTCACTTAACCCATTTCTAGATCACTTAACCTATTTCTAGGTCACTTAAGCCATTTCTAGGTCACTTAACCTATTTCTAGGTCACGTAACCCATTTATAGGTCACCTAACCTATTTTACTCATTTTTAGGGTTAACCACTTTCCATAATTAGAAAGTTCTCCATTACTTTATCATTTAAATATTCCTCCTTGACTTTGTCACCTCACTTCATCATTTAAATAATCTTCTTTGATTTTGTCACTTCACTGTATTATTTAAATAATCCTTCTTGACTTTGTCACTTTATTTTATCATTCAATCAATAATTTATTCTTTGGATGCTCTTTGACTTCTTTGACCTTTTGGGGCTTCAAGCCAACATATGAGGGTCCTCCAACTTCGTAAGGACATAACTCTCAAAACGTGAGCAGTTATATGATGTTCCACATACCACCAGAAATGGGATGACATGTACTATCTATCTAGAATAGTCTTTCCTTCAAATATATCAAAACATATACCATTATCCATCAAACAAACTTGGGTCCATAACCCAAACCTGGGTTCTCCAACTTCTCATGGCCATAACTCTCTAACCGTGAGGAGTTATGTGACCTTCCACATACCACCAAAAATGGAATGACATGTAATATCCATATAGAATAATCTTAGATTCAAATATATTAAAACTCATACCATTATACATGAAACAACTTTGGGTCCATTACCCAAACCTTTGTGCTACTAGAATTCACTATTGGACTTTCTCCAAGGGTTGACATCAATCACTAAGGGTTGAAATCAATCTACAATATCACTCTCTAATATTTGACATCAATGAAAACCAACAATCCATACCAACTATCCATCAACCTAAGCCAATTGTCTGACAAGGTTGACTATGAGTAAGATAATAATTTTGTCGACCAATTATAAATAGAGTGTAGCATCGACTGTGGGTGTTTGACAGGTTTTAGTAATATTTACTCATGACTAAAAAGAAGTCGCACAAGGCTTGCAATCAACTATCTTAAAATGTGTCAATATATCCATCACATAGTTAGACTGAGAAATGAAAAATCCATCACAAAGTGGTAATATTTGAAGACCCAAAACATAATGCAGAATACCAAGATCTATCATATCAAAGGAGTCAACAAGTTGTTTCTTCAATACAAGGATGTGATCATTATTATTCTTAGTAATGAGTAAGTCATCTACATATACAAAAATAATCAAAGTGTTTCCATTTGCGAGGAGAAAATACAAGATGTGATCATATTCACGCCATTTGAAACCAAATCAAAGAAAGAAATTATCAGTCTTGGCATACTAGGCTCAGGGATTCTGCTTCCAACCATAAAGTGACTTCTTGAGTCGACACACCAAATTTGAATCTATCACAAAACCAAGTGGTTGTTCCATAAAATTTTCTTTAGATAGGTATCCATGGAGAAAAGAACTCTTCACATCCATATGATGGATTTTCCATAGAAAATGAGATGCAAGGGAAAGAATTAGACTAACAGAGTTCATTTGTACAATTGGGGAAAGGTTTCAGTGTAGTATATGCCTTCTTATTGAGAAAATCCCTTCGCAAATAGGAACTATTTATGTCACTCAACAACACCTTTAGAGCTAGATTTGATCCTGTAGACCCATCAACATTTCACAATATTATTTCCTTGTGGTTGGGGAGCCAAGTCCCAAGTATAATTCTTCGAAAAGGAATCAATTCCATTTTTCATTACATGTTCCCATTTAGGTCATCCTTTAGCATCTGAGTAGGTATCAGGATCATGAGTTTCTAGTACACGAGTCATCAAGACAACACTGGCATGTTGCTTTTGACTTCGAGTATGTCATCCACAGGAGGCATATCCAACATCATGTTTAATGGATTCAATTGTCTTGGTATCTCATCTAGGTAGACAAAAACAAAAGTGAACTAAGGCTCACTTCAATTGGTCGATCAAAATTTGGAGGGTTTTCATTCAGTGGACCAGTCGAAACAAAGTACAATAGATTAGTCGACTCACAAGTTGAGGGTCTAGTTGAAAAAAAGAAGTTTGATTGTCCAGTTGAAGGACTAAAATATGGAACAAGAGCACCGGTGTCGGAGACAACATCAAAGGGATCATCCTATATCAATCCATAAGAGGAATTCAACAAATTGATTCCATAATACTTCTCATTAAATCGTATGTTACATATCATAATGATTTTCCATTTGACATGATCAAACAGTCGATAGGATTTGGACTCTTCATAGTATCCCATCAGGATGCAATCATGT
Source organism: Picea sitchensis (assembly GCA_010110895.2). Lineage (NCBI taxonomy): Eukaryota > Viridiplantae > Streptophyta > Pinopsida > Pinales > Pinaceae > Picea > Picea sitchensis. Next base: position 189,424 of record SNQJ01S0042581.1, read on the forward strand.
CTCTTTGCATACAAATTATTTGTGCAATCATCAAGAATGTGAGCCCAAGAAACATATCCAAACATGAAGGTGGATGACTGAAGGCTTCTTCCCATATTATCATTTGACTAGAGTCATGGAAGGAACAATTCGAGTCGATATGTGATTGAGAAGATAATTTGCACAGTATACCACTTCAACCCATAAGTGAGTAGGAAGGTATTTATCCTACAAAAGACATCTAGCCATTTTGGCTAGCATCCTATTCTTGCATTCTACAACACCATTATGTTGAGGAGTGTGAGGAACCGACCACTTCCATTTAATACTAGATCGAAGTAGGTATTCTTCAAAAGGTCGATTTACATACTCACCACCATTGTCTTATCTTAAGAATTTGATGGGTTGACTACATTTCATTTTACAAAAGGCATGAAAATCCTTGGATTTTTCAAATATGAGGCTCTTATTCGTCAGAAAATACACCCATGTAAAGAGAGAGAAATCATCAATGGAAGTCAAAATGTACCTTGCACCTGTCACTGAAGGTAAATTTATGCATAAAACATCACTGTGAACCAAATCTAGTAGTTTATGTGCTCTCCATGATTTTCCAGAGTCGAATGGTGCCTGATGACCCTTCCAAAGTACAAAACCCTTGCAGACTCATTCAAGGGGAAACACCTTCAACAAACCAACAACCATGTTCTGAGTTTCCAGTGTCTGCAAAATTTTGAAATTTAGATGTCCAAGTCACTCATGCCAAATTATAATTCTCTCGTCAATGTGAGAAAAAAGTGCAGTTTGTTTAGTTTTAGGTCGAGTCAAGTCATGGAACTTGTACAAACTATCTATCGGGTTGGGAAGATCACATGTGACAATCAACTTTCCTTTCTTTAAATTATGAACATAGAATCGATCTAGCCAAAATTCCACAATATTACCTATCTAGGTTAATTGGGAAATAGACAATAGATTGGAACTAAGATTTGGAACATGATATACATTGGAAATATTCCCATGTTGACACACAAAATCACCCTGACCAACAAAATCCAGAGAAAAATCATCAACAACATAGATTTTACTCTCCTTCTCTTTATTAAGTCTCATGAAAAAAGAGGCATCCTTAGCCATGTAGTGAGTGATCCCAGAGTCGACTACCCATTTGTTTTGTGTAGAATGAGAGAGAGAGGTTGGACAAGTACTGACTTGGAAGGTGAAATTATCAGTGGGTCGGTGAACAATGGACTTGTCTCCTTCAAGGAGTTTAATGTTCTCCCTTAAATTGTCTCTCTTCTTATACCATTTTTTCTCCAAATTTCCTATCTTTTCAAAGTATTGTCATATCTTCTTCTTTTTACTTTGTTGTGGTTGTATTTAGGGTCCCTAATCATGATTTTCATATTTCTATGTAGAGGACTCAGACTAAACTCTATTCCTAGGATTCATCTTTCCCTTTCTCTTCAGCAAGTGGGCCTAGTGTTTACCACTAATATTACCTTCTTCAAGAAATATATGTTGATCAGTAAACAAAAGACCACAGAAAGCTTCAAAGTTATAATCCTCACCATATTCCTTGCATTCTTGGGAGTTGGTGAAAATTTTTGACACAAACATGTCGAAAATGGTTCTCAATTTCATCAGGACAAGCTCGATGAGTTGTCCATCCTTCTTCTGGTAGTTATTTCCACATTCACCTAATTTCAATTGGAGTTCTTTGACATGTGCCAAATAGCCCTCCATTCTCTGAAAGGAATGAGAATTTAGAGAGATCAACTCTTTCTCCAACTGCATGACGTGGATTTCGTCGACTCGGTCGAGCAATGACTTCATCTTCTTCTATAATTGATGAGGACAATCGATTCCACTAAGGTGAAAATGAAACTCCCACGAGAAGTGGGTCATAATGACTCCTACAATCCCATGTTTCTTTCCATCAACAACAAACTTCACATGGTTGTTTGTTGGATCTGTCTGATTTTGATATCACCACCTTTGTATACTTCCACATTCCTTTTCTCTTCACTAGGGTTTCCATATATGGTATCCATACTACATAATTTGATTTGTTCCAAACAACAAGATTGATCTTTGAATCCATATTCGATATCTAAACATACTAGTTTGTTTCAATAAGTTCCAATCAACAAACCATTAGCCCAGAGTCAATCACACAACAACTATGACTCAACAAGATTTGCAGACAATAGGTCACGGTTTTAAACCTGGATTTGATACCATGTTGGGGAATAAGGTGGAATATGACATGAAATAGAGAACACATTACTGTAGATAATCAAAGAGCCATACAACTTTTGAATATACAGGTGGTGTCTAGAGACATCATTACATCACTTAAGAAAAGTGCATTATGATCAAAACATCACAATGCATGTTGCACATCTTGATCTGCATGATCTATTTCACAATATCTTGTCACTTGTTTTATAATGAGCCAAGGTATCTTCTTTTATAGTCTCAATATATAACCTACTTCCATAGAATCCCGAAGATCTTTTCCACATGTAACCATTGGTTGTTAGAGTTGACTCCGCCAAATATTCTATGTCGAATCGTCTCGATAAGGATGATCGACCTGAACACCTACACATCCAACTCGTATTTGATTTTTGAGATGGTTGATCCACTACCTGATTATGTTTGACTCTTGGTCGACTATCTGACCAACATGCATATCAACTACTCAACTAATTGGTTTGGTGTGTTGGTCAATTTCCCAATCGAATGTATCCAGATGTAGGTAAACCTCTCAACCAAATAAACCTAGTATATGTGTGATGAACTATCAATGGATGATGTTCAAACATTCTATGACCAAAAATGTAGTTGGAAACATTAAACATGGTTTCAATCATCATATTTAAAATATTTCACTCTATTCAATTTATTTAAAACATATTACTTTTTTCTCCTTTAACCCAAAAAATACTTATCGAGGATGTTTCCAACTATGGATTTGAGCAAATATGAACCCTAAAATGGGAAGGTTTGGACACCAAACCTAGATAGGTTTAAATAATAGTGCCTTCATGGAGGGGTCGAAGGAGGGGAACAAGGGTTTCCTGAAAAGCCCAAATTTGTTCATGTACCAAAGTCCTATGATGAAAATAACATCTCTATCCTCTCCTAAATCAAGTTCCATAATGAAAAATCATCATGTGTAAAGGTAATTGTAAGCCTCTTCCTTGAGAAGGTGTTTCCAAGTGTGAGAGACCCACTTGTGGAGCTTTGCAAGATCCAACCATGCTCTATTAAAATGACAAATCATAACATTCATTTTGTAAAAATCATATTTTAGCTCAACTTTGTCCCCCAAACAAAAGATTGAGTTTTCAGTTGCTTGCACCATAAATATCTATCTAGAATTAGAAATCCATAATCTTTAGGTCATTGCCTCTTAGAATAAGAATGAATTATATATCCTCCCACATCACCATAGAACAAATCAAGGAAAAGCAATATTTGTGGGAGACATCATAACTATCAAGGTGGAGGTAAAACATATAAATTTGAAACAGCTAATAGGGAAATACAGTCATCATTTTTCTTAGGCCAAGGGAGTTTTTCCCACAAGCCCTAACCTTAGTTGGAAAGTTCCATTGAAATTAATCCCCATAGTATCATACCCCTTCATTTTAATTTTTATTTCTTTCTACGACTCTATATCCTAATTGAATATATCAATTTAATGTTTTGATTAAAGGCATGTATTGAAAAATAATTAATCTTAAATTTTGGGTGAGACAACAATTTCCCTGTAATTGATAAGTGAATCCTTTTAATATCATAATAAGTTCACAACTATGACACACACACACACACACACACACACACACAATTTGTTAATTGCATGGGAAAAAATTGCTAGTCACATTCTAGCAAATGTCCCCTTCTCTTTGTGGGAGAAAGAAAGGGAAAGTATATCCCCCTACTTTATTGGAAAGTTTAATGCAAGGGGAGGACAAGTTGATATAGGGATTTTGATTTTTTGGGAAATCTCATGGTGCAATTGGGTACAATTATTTGTTAAGGCAAGTTTTTGTGTGTTAGAGGAAATGAATTTGGAAGAAGGTTTATGTTAGGGTCCCACCCTAGCTCACCTAGTCAGTGAAATAGGTTGTTACTTAATGTATTTAGGGCCATATTTATCAAATGAGGTCCCATGGGGTAGTAGAGTGTGAAATAAATAAATGTAAGTGGTCTCATTAAAGAAGGTCCACTAGTCAGTGGTTGATGCCTCATCAATGGAGGTTAACTCTGTGGTTGGGGTTTTGGTCAATTGGAAACTATATATAGTAGTAGACACTATGTAATTGGATTCTATATGAAAATTGTTGTATTTGGATATTTTCCCATGTTGGAGGTTTCCCCCTCGAAGAGGCAAGTGAACATTACATCTAGTTCTAAATATCAGTAAAGGTTTGCTTACTACTATTATTTTAAAAATCCACTTTAGTTTATTTCTTTCTATAGCTATATTTCCTTTTGTATTTCTCTATTTATTTGTTTTTTAAATCTATATTCCATCTACTTTTATTTTAATATTTTGTTTTAGTTAACAAGGAATAGAACAAGTGGTATCAAAGTGATGATACTGAGAGGGGGGTGAATCCGTATCAAGTACAACTTAAAAACTTTTTCAACTTATACTTCAACCAAATTATATATTCTATTATATCTAATGAGAAATGAACAATAGTAGAAGAGTTACACTAATACACCAAAATACATCATGTACAATATATGAGAAATAATCAATAGTTATTGTTCAAGGGAAGCAATGACTTCCAAAGGTAGCTACAACTTCCAAATATAAAGGGAGGGTTAAACCTCCAAAAGGAAGATACAATCCTCCAATATCAAGAGAGGGTTGACCTCTCCATCCTTTCCCCTTCCTTATACCCAAGAATATATGAGAGATAATAAAACTTTACATTAAATTATCACCATCAACCAACCATCACATAGAACCTGATAATGCTTCCTGAGACTTCTTCAACTTCTGCAATTCTTCACTTATTGGAATACTCTGATACTTTAGATAATATTACTCAATGTAATATTTGAAACTCCTCCAATTTTCACTCCTTGAATCCTCAAAGAAAAGTAGTTATAGAGAAAATGGTAAACCTTATTCAATTCTAGTTTATTCATGAGAGCAAACTTGTAAAGAATGTCCCGCGCTCAATATTTAACATAAGATTTTGAAATTCCTACACGGGAAACTAAAGACCGTAATATTTCCAATGCAATTGGTCTCACTTCATTTCGATTCTCTATGAATAATTTATGATTTTGTTACCTTGAACACCTATTTATGACTAGCTTCAGGACTAGTCAAAAACCTTATCTTCCACAGAGTGTATCTCCAAAATTATAGTGAATAAGAGCTGAAATTTTTACCACAGGTACCTAGATATGTATTCTCAATATCATACAAATTTCACCATTTGAATCATTCTAGAAACAAATTTATAGTGAAAATGGTAAGATGGCCTGTAAATAACATACCTTAGAATACATCACCAAAAGACTTCATCCTCCCTTGAAATTCGGCCCTCTTTACTTCAAATTTCCTCTGAAATTCGACTTATATCTCCTTGTTCATTAACAAACTTGTGTGTGTTAAAAAATGAATGTATAATGAGATGTATTTATACCCTTTATGTCACTTCCTTTTAACATTAGGGTCGACATGCAGTTTCTGATTCAATTCGCATTGTCATCTTCAAAAATTCATTTCTCCTCAATCGTGAGGATCCATGTGACGTGCCAAATACCACCAAAAATGACATGACTTATACTATCCATCCATGGGTTTTGTACCATCATGTGTAATTTCCTTCATGTTTATCTACTTCGATCAACTGTTGGGTCCAAAATCCAATGGATAGGGTTGACATTAATGACTACAACCAATGACTAGGGTTGACATCAATGACAACAAACAATCTTCCAACAATCTCCCCCTTTTTCATTGATGGAAACACTCATGCTCCCCCTGTCATCATGACACCAATTTCTCTCCCCCTTTGAAATCAATGGAAAAGGGTGGGGCTGCTCCCCCTGAGTTCAATGGCATAAGGTGACCTTCTTCTATCGGGTTTCTCCCCCTGAACATGTGGCACTCAATAATACTTCATCCTTATTTTTGGTCTTTGAGAATTTTTCTTCCTTGGAATCCTTTTGTGTGGCTTATGTCTTCTCTCTCTTATTCATGTCTAGGATGTATATGTTGTTTGGTCTTCTTGTTGCAATTGCAACCAATCTTCCTGAGTTATTTTCTCTAATTTTACATTTTTGGGATTCAAACGTAAGAGTGTATCCTTGATCACATATTTTGTTGACACTGAGGATATTATGCTTCAGATCTTCAACCAATAGGACTTTTCCTTCTTTTACATTTTCACTTCCAACCTTTATAGTTCCTTTTCCAAGTATTTTGGTAGATGATTCATCTCCAAATGCAACATTTCCACCCTTTTTCTTCAAGATGACAAATTTTCTTTGATCTCTGGTCATAGGAGATGAGCACCTATAATACCCCAAAGACGAGCCCCAATTGTTTTATGAATTGTAAAAATGTTTTGTAGGCTGCTGAGCTGAGCAATTATAAGCAGGTAGTCTTATGTTTTAGTAGGTCGGAGAGCCTAGGTTTTAAAGGCCAGGAGCCTATTTTGTACATGTAAATATTCATATTATTAATATAAAAACATCAATGTGTGTAGACCGACCACGATAAAAGAGAATGGGGGACTATACTCCACTAAGCTGGGTAAAGGAGAGGGGCCTGAGAGGTTGGAAAGAGGGGGTTGAGAGGCTGGAAAGAGGGGCTAAGTCTAGGGGATTAAGTCCAAGAAAATAATAATTTATTATTATTCCAAAAGTTGTTTAGAAGGATATGTTTTTATCCTAAGTTCCTTGGGAAGGATAGGTGACTTCCAAAAGGAAAAGGAACATGCTTCCTGAGCGATAGTTGTTGGCTCAGGCACATGCAGACTTAAGGTGTAATTCTTGTTGTTGCAAGGGGGGATGCAGGCACTCTCATACACCCACTCACTCTATCAGGAACTCACGCATGCACTTGGGTGAAGCTCGCTCACACAGGGGGGGGCGTTTAGGCCTAGAGTTTGGCTCGCACTTTAATCATTTTGGGCTATGCTAGACCAGTCTGCCCGCATCTCCTCACAATTTCATTCACACACTGAGCAAGCCTGCTACCATCCATTTCCTCCATTGCTAAACATGTGACCATTTTGCACCTCTGTAATTTACTGATTCGTCCCTTGCCTTACCCAAATTATTTATTATGGTCAAAGAAGCAGGTTGTCAGGCCTATGAGAAACTCTCTGTAATTGAGAGGGTGTGTTGAGGAGGTGAGTTCTCCTGGAAGGAGTCTCGTAGCTTCTATAGAGCTCTGAGAATTCTAGCCCGGCCTATTGTTGAAGCCCAAGGCAAGGGAAGTGGAGTAGCCAATGGACCATGTGACAGTGAAGGTGTATACTCCTGGGGTGGGACATGCATGTGGGGAATGAGAGTCTGTGAGAAGTGGACATAAGTGGCTCCTGGGAGAGAATCCTTCCTCTTAAATTGTGTGACTTTCCTATTGACCTTTCCTAGCCTAGGAATCCCTTGCCCGGTGGAGTTTAGTCCCAGCTCAGGGGTGATCTAATGCTAAGAGTTATGAGCAGTGTGGTCTAAGGCTGGGAGGTTCTTGGAAGGTTTGCACGTAGTTGGTGGTTTACTCCAGTTAAAAGATAAGTATCATTTCTATAATTAATTATATATATTATGCGTGTCTATGATTCTTGAATGTTAGCATGTGTTCCGTTGCATGTAGGAATTACTGTTAATTCCATTTGACTTTGTATGATAACAGTAACTCTGTATTATTTGTTTTAAATTCATTGGTTATGTATGTTATACATATATGTATGTTTCGTGGTGGCATTGCCTGGCCTGTTGATGGTCGAAGTATGCTACAAATTGGTATCAGAGCTATTATGTTGAAGACAAGGTGTTTGGGTGGCATTTCCCAGCAGTGGTGTTTGATGGCTAAGGTACACTACAAATTGGTATCAGAGCCAAGGTTTCAACACTTAGCCTAGATGGGTCAGATAAGTGGTCATGAGAACCAAGTTTCAAGTGGAAATTGTGTCCAGAGGAACCAATTTTGAACCTCATAACATTCCTAACTGCCAAGAGGTTACCTTGGCCATGTTGCAAAGCTCAGCAGGTGTGGTGGTATTATAAAACCATGACAAACATGGTATTGGGCCACAGAGTAATGTTGGCCATAGGATCGGTTCAGAAAAAGGGGAATCCTTCACAACCGACAGATCTGGAGAAAGTGAAGAAAGGTTAACCTGGAATCTTTACCATTAGATCAAGCCAAATAATAAGGTAAGGCATGGAGTGAAAAGAGGATTAGAACTGTTGGATCTACACACAAGTGGTTGTGAGCCGTAGATCTCATGACAAATCATAACTTTGAAATTCAAGAGAAGTAGGGTGTGTTGGTGCACAAACTTCTGAAACCCGAAGTTCCGAAGAAAAAGAGAAGATGTAATGGGAAGGATGATGTCACTAGGGGTGACATGGATCTTCCTAGTCATGCCATGTTCCACCACCCTAGTGGTGATAACTATACTATGTGGACCCAGAGGTAAAGAAGTCCAGAAATTTGGAATTCAGGAGACTGGAAGGAAATAGGCATAAAAACTTCTGAAACCCGAATTTATGAATTAACAAGGCATGATGATGTCATCAGGAATGACATGGACACATGGGATGTGTGCCACATGTCAGTGGATTTCGGACTTGCCAAAGATTGAAATGTCAATGAGAAGGTGACATGTGTCACTTGTCTGAGTGGACCACGTGTCCGTTCTAATGTTTTTCCATGTGGACCTCCTCTCGAGTATGGGTGGTGGGGCCCTGATGGTTCCAGTAAATGCATGGCACAAGTTGTTTCATAAGGAAATGAAAGGAAGAACTTTCAAACGTTTGGTAATGCAAAGGTGACGAGACGTAATGACGTCACCAAGGGTGGCAAGGAAGTGTTCGGAGACTAATGGTTAAGGAGAAGTGGGGTGTGCTGACGCAAAAAATTCTGAAGCAATGAAGCTCTGAAGCTCTGAAGCTCTAAAGCTCTGAATATCAGATGCCTAAAGTCCCTCAGTGGGTATCAACCACTAGATGTCGAGTAGTGGTGAATTGTCAATCCTTCCTACTTCATGAGTTCGTTAGTTCGAAACTCCGAGAGACTGTTGAGATGTGCTATGAAAACTTATGAAGTTGTAGGCCTGAAGTTCCAAGTAAGCGCCTATCGATCTATCACTTAGTCACAACCGTGGTCATGTGGGTTGGGGACCAAGAGAAAGGGGCTAGTGCCCGAAAAATTGTTGCAGAACAGAGAAGAACTCAGAAAGAAAAAGATCTGCGGGGATTCTTGATTGATCAAGAATCACAGAGAATGAAATATAAATGCTTTCTTGAATCAGATAGATTATGAATACTGTGGAATTTGTTAAGGAATGATGGCCTGACAAATTTTGGTTGACTGCACATTGTGTTTGTAGAGTCAACGATTGTCAGAACCAAACCGAATTGCCGCATAGTATAGAGAAATGGAGGAGGCACAAAATGCTTCCATCTCAGAGAATGAAGCTCGAGGAATGGATGTCCATTTGGGATTTGAAGGATTGAACTCCAATGGGCATGGAAAAGAGATAGATAAGGAGGGAAACATGATGAAAATCATTGGAAGATTGCAGAAAGATGTCCAGACTCACCGAGAAGATAACAGAAAGCTCATGAAAGCTAGGGACCAACAAGGATAATTCAACCTAAAGTTGATACGGAGCCTCGAAAGGATAGAAAGGAAATTGGATAAGGAGAGTGACTCCAATAAATCAGGAAGCCGCAGGTCCCCTGATGAGAAGAGGAAATCAAGGAGTATTGGCAGACACCGTCATCACTCTCAATGACACTCCAAGAGGAAGGCACATAGTATTTCAAGCCCATGTCCTACCAGAAAGAATGAGAGACATGGAGTGGATGAACTAAAAGGAGAAATGAACAAGATTAAGCCACCTACATTTGATGGAGAGCACAAGTAGGAGGAAGATGCTGAGACATGGCTTCTTGGCATGAGGAAATATTTCCAACTACAAAATTATTCCTCTCATGTAGAAGGAAGAATTGCAATGTATCAACCGAAAGGAAAGACATCCATGTGGAGGGATCAACTTGTGCAGGTGTAGCACATTAAAGAGAAAAATGTTACTTGGGAGGAATTCAAGAAGTATTTTGAAAATAAATACTTGACTAAGAGATACTATGACAGAAAAATGAAAGAGTTCTTCGAACACAAGTTGGGTGGCATGTCCATTGAAGTATGTACCCTTCATCAAGGATGATACTTCCATCTTCCATCGGTGACAATATCCAGTATGATGATCCTAAAACTATGGAAGAAACCATAAGAAGAGAAAAATGTTTATATAAGCAGCAAGGAGAAAAGCCTACTTTTCGAAAGGCTTGGGAAGACAAGAAGAGATTCAATATGGATCAGAGGAAGAAGGGAACTAAACCATCCTCTTTTAGAAACATTCCTCAAGGAAAACTAGGTTTTAGAGAGCCTAGGAAGGATGAAATAGGTGGGAAAATACCAAGATAGCCACCTATGGAATGTTGGGGTTGTAAAGGAAATCATAGGTAGAAATATTTCCCCTACAGAAATGACAAGGTGAGAGTTGTCCACAATGTTCAACAGGCAGAAATAGTGGAGGACATGGGAAGAAGTGTACCAAGGATCTATGAAGCCCTTGAAAACAAGCAAGCAGAATATCAGTCACATATGATTGAAGTGGAAGGTATGATTAACAACAAAACCATTACTATTTTAATTGATTCATAGTTATATATATCCTAGAATGGTGTAAAGTTTGCATTTTCCAAGAGAAAAGCATGGAAAATATTGGTTAGTGTAGTTGGCTACAAGAGCCAAGAGAAAGGTTGTTGAGTTGGTTAAGTCATGTCCAATGGAATTGAATGGACTGAGCACAAGGGCTGAATTGAAAATCTTACCTTTAGGTTCCTATGACTGTCTAATTGGGATGGATTGGTTGGACCAACACCATGCCATCTTAGACTGTCGTAACAAGGAATTCACTTGCCTGGATGAGGAAGGAAATCTGAGAACAATCCAAGGAATTCCCGGAGCATTTGTTGTCAAATAAATCTCAACAATGTAGCTGAAGAAGTGCTACAGGAAAGGTTGCCAAATATTTGCATCTCATATGGATGAAGCACCCAAGGATAAGGTGTCAAATATTGAATACCATGTAGTATTAAAATAATTTGAAGATGTATTCCAGGAGGTACCAAGACTATTGATTTCTCTATAAACCTGATGCCTGGAGCAGCTCCAGTGTCGAAAAATCCTTACAGAATGAGTACACCAAAGCTGAAAGAACTGCAATTACAGCTTGAAAAACTTTTGAAGAAGGGGTATATATGCCCAAGTGTGTCACCCTGAGGTGCCCTAGTCCTATTCATGAAGAAGAAATATGGAACATTGAGGTTGTGCATCGATTTCAGACAGTTGAACAAATTGACCATTAAGAACTAGTATCCTTTGCCAATGATCGATGATCTCTTTGATCAATTGAAGGATGCCAAGATATTTTCAAACATAGACCTCAGGTCAGGATATCACCAGGTAAGGATAAAGGATGAAGACATCATGAAGACTGCCTTCAAAACAAGGTATGGTCATTATGAATTCACAGTGGTTCCATTTGGGTTATCAAATGCACCCATTGTTTTCATGTGTTTAATGAATGGTGTATTCAAAGAATACCTGGACAAGTTTGTCATAGTCTTTTTGGTTGACATCCTGGTGTATTTCAAGTGCTCATTCTATCAAAAGAAAATCCATTATTTGGGACATATCATTTCAAAAGATGGGATAGTTGTGGATCCTAAGAAGGTAGAAGCCATCAGAGAATGGGCAACACCGAGGAATGTGACAGAAGTCATATCCTTTATGGGTCTAGCTGGCTATTACAAAAGATTCATCGGAGGGTTCTCAAGGATAGCTCACCTCATCACTTCCTTGCAAAGGAAGGAGAAGAAATTTCAATGGACAGAAGAATGTGAGAGAAGCTTCCAACAATTGAATCAGTTGTTAACCAGTGCCCCTATCCTGAGGATTTGAGATCCAAATGAAGATTTTGTAGTGTGTATAGATGCATGCAAAGAAGGACTAGGTGGAATCCTCAGTCAAAATAGGTATGTGGTATGTTATGAATCCAGAAAGTTGAAGGATCATGAAAAGAACTATGCAACTCATGATTTGGAGTTGGCGTCCATTGTACACGCTCTGAAGAAATGGAGACATTACCTCATGGGAAAGAGTTTTGAACTGAGGACAGACCATAATGGTTTGAAGTATTTGTTTGATCATCCAACCTTGAATTCTAGGCAGAGTAGATGGTTGGAATTCCTTTGTGAGTATGATTTTGATATCAAGAATATCAAAGGAAAGGAGAACAAAGTGGTCGATGCACTCAGCATAAGAGTGCATGAACTACACGCTATGACCATTAGCATGTATCAAACTGATATTAAAGGAAAAATTTTGGAAACTACAAATGCAGATTTGTAGTACGTGGAATTGGTAGCAAATATACAACAAGGTAAGATGCTACAGAAAGTGGAAGATTATAAATTAGAAGCTGATGGAACACTCCTGTGCAAAAACATAATTTATGTACCTAATTCCCAGGAATTAAGAATTATGATCTTGAAGGAAATGCATAATGTGCCTTATGTTGAGCACCCTGGATATTAGAAAACAGTGGCAGCAGTCAAGAGCCATTACTTTTGGACCAGGTATGAAGAAGGAAATTGCAGAATACATCATAGGATTACCTAGAACAAATAAGCAAAATGAATCCATCATGGTGGTGGTGGATAACCTTACGAAATCTGCCCATTTTATACCATTGAAGACCGCTCACAAGGTAGCTAATGTTGCCAATATCTATATGAGGAAAGTAGCACGATTGCAAAATATTCCCAAGACAATTGTATCTGACAGAGACCTGAAATTTACCTCTAAGTTCTGGAAGGGGTTATTCAAGGGGTTCGGAATGAATCTAAACTTCAACACTGCTTATCATCCCAAGTCTGATGGGAAAACAGAGAGGGTGAACCAAGTGATATAATACATGTTAAGTATGTATGTGATGGACAAACCATCTAAATGGGAAGACTACCTACACTTGGTATAATTTTTCTACAACAATGGGTATCAAGCATCACTAAAGATGAGCCTATTTGAAGCATTTTATGGCAAAAAGTGAAACATGCCAATAAGTTGGGACAACCCAGCTCATAGGGCAGTAGTTGGGCCATATTTTCTCAAGGAAATGCAATAGAAAATGCTAAAAGTTAAACAGAATTTGAAGGCTACCCAAGACAGGCAGAAAATTTATGTTGATAAGAAAAAAACGCACAGGGAATTCGAAGTGGGTGATCATGTTTTCTTGAAAGTGAAATCCAACAAAAGTTCCTTGAAGTTGGGAAACTGTTCCAAGTTGGTAGCTAGAAATTGTGGGCCATTTGAAATCCTAGAAAGGATTGGACCAGTTGCGTGTATTCTTGCATTGTCTACATCCATGACTATACATAGTGTGTTTCATGTTTCATTGCTTAAGAAATATATACCTTATGCTAATCATGTTATTGATTGGAATTTGATTCAAGTGGAGCAAGAAGGCATCTTGCAAGTGCATCTGGTGCGCATATTGGATCGAAAGAGCAAACAACTTTGGAATTGAGCCATAGGGATTGTAAAGGTCCAGTGGACCTGTTACAGTCCTAAGGACGTGACATGGGACCATGAGGATGCTATGTGGGTAGAATACCCGCATCTTTTTGAAGATTTTGAAAAATCTTGTTGATGTTGTGTAAATAAGTTGCACTGAGGACAGTAAAAAATTAAGGGGCGGGAATTGTAATACCCCAAGGACGAGCCCCGATTTTTTTATGAATTGTAAACATGTTTTGTAGACTGGTGAGTTGAGCAATTATAAGTTGGTAGGAGTATGGGTTAGTAGGCCGGAGACCCTAGGTGTTAAAGGCCAAGAGCCTATTTTGTACATGTAAATATTCATATTATTAATATAAAAACATCGTTGCATGTAGACCGACCATGATAAAAGAGAATGGGGACCTATACTCCACTAGGCTAGGTAAGGGAGAGGGGGTTGAGAGGTTGGAAAGAGGGACTAAGTCTAGGGGCTTAAGTCCAAGAAAATAATAATTTATTATTATTCCAAAAGTTGTTCAGAAGAATATGTTTTTATCCTAAGTTCCTTGGGAAGACAGGTGACTTCCAAAAGGAAACGTAATGTGCTTCCTAAGAGACAGGTGTCGACTCAGGCACATGCATACTTAAGGGGGAATTCTTTTTGTTGCAAGGGGGGATGCAAGCACTCTCACACACCCGCTCACTC
>SNQJ01S0042581.1:215840-228078 GCA_010110895.2 Picea sitchensis
GAGATAAAACCTTATCAATGGTATCAATGGAGAGTGAAAAGACATCCCCCTCTTTATCATTATAATTGGGGTTTATTTAAAGAGAATTTGATCTAGGTGGATATCGGTGGCCACCCACCTATTCCACTAGCTCAAAGAACAATTTTCCATTTTGGCAATTTTTTATAGTTTTTGGGTCCCAAACTTTCGGGTTCGGTTTGAGGCCCTAAATGATGTTTTTTTGGCTCGAAAGAACCTAACATGTAGTCTAAAGAAGATGTTAAGGAGAATTGAATATGTACTCCTCGTCCATACCTTTTGAATAGTGTNGCAAACATTACGCCCTTGGGAAGTTGATGTATCAACTACCCCCATCGGGGTCCGCAAATCTTTTGGTGTTTCATCTCCTAGGGTTAGGGTTTTGGATGTTTGGGTTTTTCTCATTTATGTTTTATGTTTAAAAGGCCACTGGAGCCTCATTTTACTCATCTTCTTGTGAATGAGCATGGACATCACATCTCTTCTCAGAGATAATACGCCACCATTCAAGAAAGTTTGTTTCAATCTACATTTTTATAGTTTTAGCATATTCTCTTTATTAATATAAGTCAAGTTTTACCATATCTCTGTGTTATACATCTATATTTCATTTCATTCCATTTATAAATATGGACTATTGGTATCATAGCGGCCTACTCTTTATCTTTTTCTTTGTGGATGTCCCCAACACAGTTAGGGTACAAGGAGTTGGGACTCAAATTATTTGAGCCCTTGCAAGACCATCCTTTCCAACCCCAATGACCTCCCATGGGGGAAGTCAAGAGAGACGAAGGAGCAAGAGATCCTTTTAAACAATTTCTCAAGGAAGCTCTCACATGACCAAGGAATGAGATGATGGATAATTTTGCACAGATCCTTCGACGACTACCAATAAACAACACATTTTCATCAAGCAGCCACTTTGGAGGTGCCTCCCCCTTCAAGGTACAAGTGAGTTTTGATATTCATGTATTTGAAGGTCAGATAGATGCATACACCATAGATAAATGGTTGAATATGCTAGAAGGGTATTTTTCAGTCCATAATTTTTTCGATAGAGAAAATATTACTTTTTTGCTACTTAATGCCATCCCCCATGTCAAGGATTGTTGGGAGACTTACTGTGAGAAAAAATCCATTAAGGAATCTACAATATTTGTGGTCGCACCCACTTGGGATTCTTTTAGGGGTGTTATCAAGGAAAAATACTACCTTGTTGGAAGCTACGATGACCAGTATACAAGATAGACCACTCTACAACAAAAAAGGGACAAGAAAGTACCCGAGTTCACAAATATTTTCCATACCTTTTGCACAAAGCTGGGTATCAAAGACTCTAAATGACATTTGGTGCTTAAGTATTGTGATAGTTTGCATAGATACATCCAAACAGAAATGGATTTTTTGTACATGTCGTCACCAGGAGTGACTTATCGATATGTTGTCAAAATTGAGCAGAAATTTAAACAGAAGAAGTGGGAGTTTGGATCTATGAATTCCTTCAACCAAGCAAGGAAATGATTGTGTTTTTGTGGTTGTTGATCGATTTTTTAAGATGGCCATTCTAACATCCTGCAAGAAGAGTATCACAGTGGAGGCCACTACCAAGCTCTTCTTCAAATGGGTGTGGGTATAATACGGGATACCACAAACCATCATTTCAGATTGGGACAACAGGTTGCTCAACACATTTTGGTGGAGCCTCTAGACAGTGTTGGACACTAAGCTCACCAAATACACAACCTTCCACCCCCAAACGGATGGCCAGATAGAGGTTGTCAATCAGACGATTGTTCATATCTTGCACATGTAAAACTCCAAGCATCCACGCACATGGGATGAGATTCTTTCCTATGCTCAACATAGCTACAATAGAGCTCTCCATAGCTCGACCAACCACAACCCCTTTCAAGTGGGGCTAGGATTTCAACCTCTGGTTCCCATTGATGTCATACTACCCCTTACGCCCACAAACGAAGAATATTCCCACATTTAGTTTGAGGCCAAAAAAAAAAACCAAGTTCATTGAATGGATTCAACACATCCTCCAATAGGTCCATGACATTTTTTAGAAAGTCAATGTTAAGTACAAGCAGCGCCATGATCAACACCGGGTGCCACACAAGTTTTAGGTGGTAGACAAGGTATGGTTGCATTTCCAGAAATAGCGCCTTATAGGGGCCCATGAAAAGATTTGTCCACTTTTCTATGGACCTTACACCATCACCAAGGCTATGGGTGACAATTATTTTGAGCTAAGTATTCCCCCCTTCCTTGGTCTGCACCCAATGCTCAATGTGGACCTCCTTCGACCATACTTACCACCAGTGTTGGACACATCAGAGATCACAGAGCAGTTGAAACTGACAAATCTCAACCTTGACTACATGCAACAGATTCCCATTGGTCATATCATGGACACTAAGGTTAAGTGCAATCACCAATATAGGATCCATATTTATTATTTTGTCAAAGCAGGGAAACTCCTGCACCAAGGCAAGTGGCTCACCCAGGGCCAAGTTCAACAGAAATTTCCCCATCTGATGGGGGTGCTTGAATGTAATGGAAACAATTTATTCCTAAGGGGGGAGGATTGATCCAAGTGGATATAGGAGGCCACTCACCTATTCCATTGGATCAAAGAACAATTTTTCATTTTGGTATTTTTTATATTTTTTTGGGTCCAAAACTTCCAGGGTTGTTTTGAGGCCCTAAACAATGTTTTTTTGGCTCGACAAAGCCCAACATGTAGCCAAATGTAGATGTTGGGATGAATTGAATATGTGATCCTCGATCATACCTTTCCAACAGTGTATCGATCTCCCCAAATGGATATTGTATGCAAAATTTACACCCTCAGGAAGTTGACGTATCAACTACCTCTATCGGGGCCCACAAACCTTTTGGAGTTTCATCACCCGGGGTTAGGGTTTTCGATTTTTAGGGTTTTCTCATTAATTTTTTATGTTAAAAAGTCCTTTGGAGCCTCAGTGTACTCATATTATTGTGAATGATCATATTCATCACATCTCTTCTCAGAAATAAGTTGTCGCCATTCAAGCAAGTTTGTTTTAGTCTGCATTTTAACAGTTTCAACATATTCTCTTCATTAATAAAAGTCACATTTTGTTGTATCTTTGTGTATTTATTTGTTATGCATTTGTGTTTTATTTTGTTCGATTTATAAATCCATATCATTGGTATCAGAGTGGTATGATATTTATTTGATTCTCTGTGCATGTCTCTAATGTGATCATCGTACAAGGATTTGGGACTCAAATCAGTTGAGCCCTTGCAAGACCATCCTCATTGACCCAAATGACCTCCCATGGGGGAAGAAAAGAGAGATGAAGGAAAAGGATATCCTTTTACATTGTTGCTCGAGGAATCCCTTACGCAAAAAAGGAATGAGATGATGGATAGTTTTTCATAGATCCTTCGAAAATTGCCAACAGGTAATGCAAATTCATAAAGAGACCACTTTGGAGGTGCCTCCCCCTTCAAGGTACAAGTGAGTTTTGATATTCTTGTACTTGAAGTTCAGATAGCTACGAACGCCGTAGATAAATGGTTGAATCTGCTAGAAGGGTATTTTTTGGTCCATAATTTTTCCGATAGAGAAAAGATTACCTTTGTGCTCCTTAAGGTAGTCCCCCATGTGAAGGATTGGCGGGAAACTTACTTTAAGAAAAGTTCCACTTAGGAATCCAGAATATTTGTGGTTGCACCCACTTGGGATTCTTTCAGGGATGTTGTCAAGGAAAAATAATACCAAGTTGGAAGCTACGATGACCATTATACGAGATGGACCACCCTACGATAGGAGAGGGACTAGAGAATACCAGAGTTAACAAATATTTTCCATACCTTGCACACTACGTTGTGTATCAAAGACTCTGAATGACACCTGGGGCTTAATTACCGCGAAATTTTTCATAGATACATCCAAACAAAAATGGATTTTTTGGACAACTCATCATTGGGAGTGGATTATTGATATGTTGTCAAAATCAAGAAGAAATTTAAACATAAGAAGAGAGATTTTGGATCTACAAATTCCTTCAACCAATCAAGGAAATGACTGTGTTTTTTTGGTTGTTAGATTTTCTAAGATGTCCATTCTAATATCCTGGAAAAAGAGTATCATAGTGGAGGCCACTGCCAATATCTTCTTCAAACGAGTGTGGGTACATTTCTTGATACCACAAGCTATCATCTAAAATCGAGACAACAGGTTCCTCAACACATTTTGTCGAGCCCATGGTCACTATTGGACAACAAGCTCACCAAATCCACTACCCTACACCCCCAAACTAATGGCTAGACAAAGGTTGTCAATTAGATGATCGATCATATATTGTGCATGTACAAATCCAAGCATCCATGCAAATGGGATGAGATCCTTCCCTATGTTCAACACAACTACAACAAATCTCTCCATAGCTCGATTGACCATAACCCCTTTCAAGTGGGGTTGGTATTTCAACCTATTTTTCCCATTGATGTCACACTACCCCTTGCGACCACACATGAAGAATCTTCCCATGTTCAGTCTAAGGAAAAAAAAACAATCAAGGTCATTGAACGGATTCAATATAACCTCCAATAGGTCCATGACATTTTTTAGAAAGACAATGCTAAGTACAAGCAGCGCCATGATCAACATCGGGTGCCACACAAGTTTCAGGTGGGAGACAAGGTATGGTTGCATTTTCAGAAAGAACACATTAAAGGGCCCCATCAGAAGCTTCATCCACTTCGCTATGGACCTTATCACCATCACTAAGGCAGTGGGTGACAATAATTTTGAGCTAAGTATTCCCCCCTTCCTTGGCATCCACCCATTGTTCAATGTGGACCTCCCTCAACCATACTTCCCACCATTATTGGACATATCAGAGATCGTAGAACAATTGACACCAATAGAGCTCAACCCTGACTGCATGGAATAGGAATTCATTGATTAGATCAGGGACACTCGGGTTAAGGGCAATCTCCAATAGAGGATCCATTTTTATCGAGTTGTCAAAGCAGGGCATCTCCTACACCAAGGCAAGTGGATCACCCAGGGCCAAGTTCAACAAATGTTTCCCCATCTGATGGGGGTGATAAACGGAATGGATACCATTGATTCCTAAGGGGGGTGGGAAAATCTAAGTGGAAATTGGTGGCCACCCACCTATTTCACTAGCTCAAAGAACATTTTTCCACTTTGGTAATTTTTTATAGTTTTTCGAGTCCTAAACTTTCAAGGTGGTTTTGAGGCCCTAAACGATGTTTTTTGGATCGAAAGTACCTAACATGTAGTTAAGGGTAGATTCTAGGTTGAATTGAATATGTACTCCTTGGTCATACCTTTCCAATCGTGTATCAAGCACCCTAAATGGAGATCGTATGCAAAAGTTACTTCCTTGGGAAGTTGACATATCAACTACCCCCATCGGGGCCCACAAACCTTTTGGCGTTTCATCCCCAGGGGTTAGGGTTTTGGATGTTTATGGTTTTCTCATTTATTTTTTATGTTAAAAAGGTGTTTCGAGCTTCATTGTACTCATCTTGTTGCGAATGAGCGTAGTCGTCACATCTCTTCTTAGAGATAAGTTGCCACCATTCAGGCAAGTTTGTTTCAGTTTGCATTTTTACAGTTTCAACATATTCTCTTTATTAATAGAAGTCAATTTTTATTGTGTCTTTGCGTATTTAGTTTTTATACATATGTATTTCATTTTGTTCCATTTATAAATATGGATTAGTGGTTTCAGAGTAGTTTTCACTTTATTTGTTTCTTTGTGCATGCCCCCATCATGGTCAAGGTACAAGGAGTTGGGACTCAAATTAGTTGATCCATTGGAAGACCATCCTCACTGACCCTAACGACCTCTCATGGGGAAAGGAAAGAGAGATGAAGGAGAAGGAGATCCTTTTAAACTATTGCTCGAGGAATCCCTCACATGACAAAAGAATGAGATGATGGATAATTTTGCACAGATCCTTCGACATATACCAATAGGCGATGCATATTCATCAAGCGATCACTTTGGAGTCGCCTCCCCCTTAAAGGTACAAGTGAGTTTTGATATTCCTCTATTTGAAGGTTATATATATGCAAAAACTATAGATATATGGTTGAATATGCTAGAAGGGTATTTTTCGATCCATAATTTTTACAATACAAAAAATATTAGCTTTGTGCTCCTTAAGGTTGTCCCCCATGTCAAGGATTGGTGGGAGACTTAATGTGAGAAAATTTCCATTGAGGAATCTGCAATATTTGTTGTCACACCCACCTGGGATTCTTTTAGGGATGCTATCAAGGAAAAATAATACCATGTTGGAAGCTACGATGAACAGTATATGAGATGGACCACCCTGCAAGAGGAGAGGGACTAGAGAATACCTGAGTTAACAAATATTGTCCATACCTTGCACACCAATTTGGGTATCAAAGACTCTGAATGCCATATGGTGCTCAAGTATCGTGGCAGACTGCATAGATACATCCAAACAGAAATGGAGTTTCTGGACATCTCGTCACTAGGAATGACTTATTGATATGCTGTCAAAATCGAGCAAAAATTTAAACAGAAGAAGAGGGAGTTTGGATCTGTGAATTCCTTCAACCAATCAAGGAAATGATTTTTTTTTGTGGTTGTTGATCGATTTTCTAATATTTCCATTCTAACATCCTACAAGAAGAGTATCATAGCGGAGGCCACTACGAAGCTCTTCTTTGAATGGGTGTGGGTACATTTTGGGCTACTACAAACTATCATCTCATATCAGGACAAAAAGTTCCTTGGCACATTTTGGTCAAGCCTCTGGTCACTACTGGACACCAAGCTCACCAAATCCACCGCCTTCCACCCCCAAACTAATGGCCAAACAGAGGTCGTCAAGTAGATGATCATTCATATCTTGCGCATGTATAACTCCAACCATCCATGCACATGGGATGAGAGCCTTCCCTATGTTCATCAAAACTACAACATAGATCTCCATATCTCGATCGGCCACAACCCCTTTCAGGTGGGGTTGGGATTTCAGCCTTTGGGTCCCATTGATGTCACACTACCCCTTGTGACCACAAAAGAATAATCTTCCCATGTTCAGTCTGAGGTTGAAAATGCAACCAAGTTCATTGACCAGATTCAACACATACACCAACAGGTCCATGACATTTTTCATAAAGCCAATGCTAAGTAAAAGAAACATCATGATCAACACCGAGTTCCACACAAGTTTTAGGTGGGAGATAAGGTATGGTTTCATTTGTAGAAAGAATGCCTTACATGACCCCATCAAAAGCTTCACGCAATTTTATATGGACCTTACACCATCACCAAGACTATTAGTGACAATTTTTTTGAGCTACGTATTCCCCCCTTCCTAGGTATGCACCTAGAATTCAATGTGGACCTCCTTCGACCATACTTTCCACCATTATTGGACACCTCAGATATTTCAGTGCAGTTAACACCGAAGGAGCTCAACCTTGACTGCATGGAATAGGAGGCCATTGATCAGATCAGGGACACTTAGGTTAAGGGCACTCACCAATAGAGGATCCAACTTTATCGGGTTGTTAAAGCAGGGAAGCTCCTGCACCAAGGCAAGTGGCTCACCCATAGCCAAGTTCAGCAGAAGTTTCCTCATCTAAAGGGGGAAATCAATGAAATGGAGACCATTTCTTCCTAAAGGGGGAGGAATGATCTAGGTGGATATTGTTGGCCACCCACCTATTCCATTGGCTCAAAGAACAATTTTCCATTTGGGAAGTTTTTTATAGTTTTTTGGGTCCCAAACTTCTAAGGTCCTTTTGAGGTGCTAAACAATGTTATTTTGGCTCGGTAGCGCCTAGAATTTACTCAAAGGAAGATGCTACGATGAATTGAATATGTACTCCTCGGTCATACCTTTCCAATGGTGTATCAATCACCCCAAACATCGGATATCGTATGCAAAAATTACGCTCTCGAGAAGTTGATTTATTAACTACCCCCATCGGTGCCCTCAAACCTTTTGGTGTTTCATGTCCCGGGGTTATGGTTTTTGATGTTTATGGTTTTCTTATTTATGTTTTATGTTAAATAGGCCTTTGGAGTCTCATTTTACTCATCTTCTTGTGAATGAGCGTAGACGTCACATCTCTTCTCATAGATAAGCTGCCACCATTCAAGCAAGTTTGTTTAAGTCTTAATTTTTAAAATTTCAACATATTCTCTTTATTAATAGAATTCAATTTTTACTGTATCTCTATGTATTTCTTTGTTATACATCTTTATTTCATTTCATTCCATTTAAAAATCCAAATCAGACTTAGAGGCACAATATGGAAAAGTGTGGGAACATGACTACTTCAGTCAATTGACAAGAATCAAGCACTTAGGTGATATTGAAGATCATAATTCAGAATTTCAGGTATTGGCCACAAGGGTGGATGACATAAGTGATCAACAATTGTTGGAATATTACATGGTTGGATTAAAATAAGACATCAAACATGATATTTTCTTAATATATCCTACAAATATTATGGAAGCTATGAAAAATGTTCATTATATTCAAGCCAAAAATAAGGGTACACACAAATATACCATTGGAGCATACACAACAACAAGAAATCATTTTGGAGATCATAAGACACACATACCTCAACCAACAAGGTCGAAACCTCAACAAATGGATGAAAGAAGATAAAAAGGACTATGTTTCAATTGTGACAGGAAGTACAATAAGGGGCATAAATGTGGTGAGAACAAATTATTATACATAGACTAGGAAGAAGAAGAAGATAACATACCTCAACCATCAAGGTTGACACCTCAACAAATGAATGGAAGAAGAGAAAAAGGATTGTGTTTCAATTATGATAGAAAGTATAGTAAGGGGCATAAATGCAGTGAGAAGAAATTATTCTACATAGATTGTAAAAGGAAGAAGATCAGGGATTAGAACCACCACAAGATCCAAATCTAGAAGAGACTACTCCAATAATATATTTTCATGCATTGGCCAACATCAGTACTCCACAAACCCTCAAGATACAAGTAAACATCAAAAATAAAAAGGTAACAACATTGATTGATTATGGTAGTACCCCTAATTTCATCAATTACAAATTAACAAAAGATCTCAATTTCTTTGTATATCCCACACAAGAGTTTCAAGTAATGATTGCACATGGAGGTAACATAAATTGTTTAGGTAAATTCCATAGTATTAAGCTCAACATGGGAGAGTATTTTCTGGATAGTCCCATGATTTCCATCCAAATGGGGGGTACCTATGTTGTATTAGGGATCCAATGGTTACAATCATTGGGAATAGTGGCCTTTAATTTTCAAGATCTTTTCATGAATTTTTCTTCAAATGGAAAGGAAATTGAGCTCAAAGGTATCAACCAAGGAAAACCATCTAAAGTGATAAGCTCTAATAGATTGAAAAAATTACAAAAAAAGAGACACTAGGGTGTAATTGCACAATTGTGCTCACTTTATGTTCAAACGTCTATATCCCCTGCTCCATCAGATCTCCAAATAGTTATCAACAATCATTCCATTGTATTTAGGGAAATTCCTAAGGTTTTTTCACCTATTTGATATCATGACCATGCTATTCATTTTCAACCAAGAAGTGTTCCACCTAAAATTAGTCCTTACAGGTATCCATATGCACATAAGAGTGAGATTGAGTGCATGATCTAGGAAATGTTAGAGGTTGGAATCATTCAACCTAGACAAAGTTGTTTCTCTTCACTGGTGGTGTTGGTTAGAAAAAAAGATGTTTCATGGTGTATGTGTCCATATTATAGACATCTCAACAAAATGACCATCAAAGATAAGTTTCCTATGAATTATTAAATGAATTGCATGGAACCATAGGAAGACATTCTGTGGAAAATCATAATGAGATAGGAAGACATTCCTAAAACAGTTTTTAGAACACATGATGGTCAATATGAGTTTTTGGTTAGGCCATTTAGACTTACTAATGCACCTTCAACATTTCAAAGCTTGATGAATTCTATTTTCAAGCCCTTCCTTAGAAAATTTGTCTTGGTATTTTTTTATGACATACTAATCTACAACAAATCTTGGGAACAGCGTGTACAACATTTTGACAGGGTATTACAACTATTGGAAGAGAAACAACTTTATGCAAATCCTTCCAAGTGTGACTTTAGGGTAAAATAAGTGGAATTTGGGTCACATTGTATCTCATGAAGGTATAAAAGTGGACCCAAACAAAATTAAATCTATGAGGGAATGACTAATTCCCCAAACCTTGAAGAAACTTAGAGGATTCTTAGGAATGAAAATATATTACCACAAGTTTCTCAAGAACTGTAGTAAAACAGAAGCACCTCTAACAACATTATTAAAGAAGGAATCATTTTCTTTGATTGAAGAAGCAACCAAAGATTTTGAAAAACTGAAGGAGGCTATGTGTACAACTCCCGTCTTGGCCACACTTGACTTTACAAAAACATTTATTGCGGAGTTTGATGTCTTAGGCCATGGAATTGGTGCAGTTTCAATGCAAGAAGGAAGGCCCCTTTCCTTTGAAATCATCCAAATTAAAGGAAACAACTTAGTCAAACCCATTTATGAAAAATAAATGTTGACCATACTACATGTAGTTCAAAAATGGCACCCTTACCTAATAGGAATACACTTCAAAGTAAAAACATATCATGATAGTTTGAAGTACTTCTTGGAGAAATGATTATCTTAAGAAGAAAAACTAAAATGGGTTACAAATATGTTGGGTTATGACTTTGAAATTATATATAGAAAAGGAAAACATAATGTGGTAGTAGATGCCCTTTCAAGGAAAGAAGAAGAAACAAAAGGTTAACTATGTGCTATTTCTATTCCAAAATCTGATTGGGTGGAAGAAACAAGGATAGAATGGAAGAAAGATCAAGAGGTATGCAATATAATTAAACAACTACATGAGGACCCTAGTTCAATAGATAATTTTTTTATGGAAGAATTATTTTCTATGGTATCATGATCACCTATATTTATGTAAGAATTCCCTACTCAAACAGAAGGTCCTTCTGGAATTGCACACTTCTCCTATAGGGGGACATTCAGGATTCTTGAAAACATACCATAGGATCAAGAAGAATTTTTATGGGAAGGTCTTAAAAATGATGTTCAATTTTTTTGGTCTAAATGTTTGATTTTCCAATAGAATAAGGGACAGATAATCAAGACTCTAGGTGTATGTTGTAATCTAGGGAAAAGTAGGGAAGTGTTACCAATAGTTCATTACATAAGAAAACATAGATTCACATATACATACATATAGACAAAGACATACACAAAGTAATGGAAGCCCAAAGAACAACCTTTATTGGATAGGTGATTCAATACAAGACAATCTCTCTCTTCTCTGATACCTACTTGTCTATTTATACCTACAAATTCAGTTACCAAGATGTTGTACTACTTAACATCCTGGGTCGGTTAGTTAACAGAACTCTCGACTGACTTATGCTTTCGACTTCGATAGTC
The DNA here is from genome assembly GCA_010110895.2 of Picea sitchensis. Classification (NCBI taxonomy): domain Eukaryota; kingdom Viridiplantae; phylum Streptophyta; class Pinopsida; order Pinales; family Pinaceae; genus Picea; species Picea sitchensis. The sequence continues at coordinate 227,381 of SNQJ01S0042581.1, forward strand.
GACCAACTAACTCTTAGTCGACTATTGGGTCTAGTTGACATAGTCTACTAGCCCCTACAACATCTCCCCCAACCTCAATTCCTTGCTCATCCAGAGCAAGAGGGGAGTAAAACATAATTTTATTTTACATTGATTGTTTACAAATAGAAATTATATAAAGAGAGAAATAAGAGGAAATATAGCCAAAATTTTCTGATGCTTGATAGGATTATGGAGCCATATTAGACTATCTTGCTATGTTGAGATCTATGTTACTAGTCGAGTCAATTGCATCCTTTGGTCTACTTTTTGTACTAGCTTCAAAGGCAGTCTGTAGGATGTTGGGAGATAAATGTTGTATATGTTGGGTGAAGTCCTTCCATGCATTGATCGACTGATGTGCCTCTAGACCTAGTGTCTTGATATGTCCCAGTAAGTTTAATTTCTCTTTTATTTCTACTTGTTGAATGATGGTCGATTCTGGATCAATCTATTGTTCCATCTCATGAATATTTTCTCTGAGCTGCGCAAGGAGAATTACTACACTGTTGGTTTCCAACTGTTCTTTGTGATCTTTCTGTTGATTAAGGTTGGTTGTCATTGATGTCAACCCTTAAAGAAAGACCCATAACACAAAGGTTTGGGTAATGGACCCAATAGTGTTTGATGTAAATATGACTCATTGTTTTTTTTTCATGGTTGATAAGAAGTAAATATGG
>SNQJ01S0042583.1:0-13551 GCA_010110895.2 Picea sitchensis
TGACATTAGTTAATAATGCCTATTTAATAAATGTGAACAAGTCAATGTAAGAAGAACTAATAGAAGCTTCTGCTTCTAGAAGGATCTTCCTCTAGAATTATATTTAGAAGACATAATTAGTATAAATAAGAGTAGGAGGCATGAGAAGTCTTTGAATTGAGAATTATTGTAATATATCTCTACTCTATTGGAGGTGTCCCCCTCAAAGAGGAAAGTGAACATTGCTTTCTATGAATAAAGGTGTCATTTTTGGTGTTTGTCTTCTCAATATTTTGTTGTTCCATTTACCTATTCTAAATATTCATGTTTTTTCATATTGTGTTACATGTGGTACCTTACATGTGGTATCATAGCACTTTCCATGGCAGGAATTATGAGTCAATTATTTTCCAGGGTAGAGACGTGTTCCGACATATTATAACTACAATGATATGTTGTTCAGTGTATAAATCCATGGTTGGGGAAGCATACATGTAGGAAACACGAGAGGTTTTTAATATCACATTGTTGGAAACCCTTGTAACCCTTGTTGGTACCTCTTTGAGTGGTAGTGCATTAGACAACAACTATATATGGACTTACCTAGGTATCCTAAAAAATGCTATAGATCAACTAATCGATTGCCTGATTGTTATAGTGCCACCGAGAACAACACTTGAGAATATACCCTCTAGTACCTAGGTAATCAGGTAGTACAACTAAGGGTACGGTCTAGCCTCCTTAGTTGGTACACTGAGATATTGGGTAGAGTACTATTGTTCAGCCCCACATGTATATTAGAGATATATAGCACAGTGAAAACCATTGTCTATAGGAACCCTGAAAAATCCCTAACTCTTGATACAAAAATAGAAAAATATAGAAAAAACAAGATCTTTTGTCGTGTAACCTTTCTTCCTGCATTCTAGTTGTAAAATTACTACACATTTTTCCTGTTAATAATTTGGGCATTTCAACACTAAAATATTATTCATATGAGTTTGTGGCCTTCCCATACCCTTATTTGAGACATGTCCCATTAGAATCCTCTTTTCATTCATAATGATACCTATCATTTTTAATCCTTTTGTTTTGTGGTCTCGACCCCCTTCCCAACACCCTTGTTTGGGACCTATCCCATTGGATTCCCCTTATCATACTGATTGTACTGGTATCTATCACTTTTAGTCATTATTTTCCATGGACCTAACCACCTTTTTAAGACACCCTTCTTTCCCACCTCTTCATGTGTTTCCCCTTCACCATGGCCAACACCCACAACCAAGAACTTGAAAAACGCATCAATACTCACATAGATGCCAAAATGGACTACATGAAAGAGGAACTAAAGTAGGAAATCAATTCCCACCTTGCCAACAAGCTTTCACCCCACCTTGATTCTTAAATTGACTCCTTTGTTGCTAAGGTCCTAGAAAAACTATCATTTCCTGGAGTCCATACCTCATTTGAACAACCTTGTAACCCATCAAGTACAACTTTCTCCAATTCTCATTCTTTTCAATCCAACCCCTTTCATCGTGATCTATGTCTTTCATGATTAGAGGTGAATAAGTTTGACGACTTGGATCCCACTGGTTGGGTCACTCAAATGGAACATTACTTCTCCTTGCATGGAATCACTAACGACTTGGCCAAACTTTGTTACAATGTCCTCTATATCGATCCTAAAAATTGGAAATGGTGGAAATGGTGTAGAAAATCATAGCAAGGATATGTTTATTGAACACATTTTGTGGCTGAAATTTATGAATGCTTTGACAACAACACACACTTCCTGAGCTGTTTGACCAAATTGAAATAGTCAAGTACCATGGAAGAGTTCATCGCCACATTTGACCAATTGGATTTTAGAATAGAGGGAATGTCTGATACCTTCTTCCAAGAATTATTTATCAAACTAAAGGATTAAATCGAAGCCCAAGTCCTCATGACTCTCCCCCATACTTGGTTGGAAACTACTCAACATGCCAAGGAATCATAACAAGTTTTTTCCCAACAACCAAAACCCTCTTTACTTCCTCTCCCTCACCCTCCCAATCCGGCCCCACATCCCACCCCTCTCAAGATCCATAAATTAACTCGGGTATAAATGGATGAATTCCAAGTCAAGGGTCTTTACTATAATTGTCATGAAAATATTTTCCAAGGAAAAAGTGTAAGGATCAAAAGCTATTTATGTCCATCTTGGAGGATGTGTCTAACAAAGAGGTAGAGGATCCTCTTGTGGCATAGATACCTTATCCAAGTGATCTCACTTAACCATCTGATCCACTAGAAGTTGAACTAAACATTTCATTAAATTCCCTCACTGTATTCTTTTCTCCCCAAACCCTCAAGTTAATTGACTATATTAAAAATTAGAAGGTCATCATCCTAGTTGACAGTGGCAGTACCCATAATTTTTCATCATCTCATTTCTCAAGAAACTAATTTCTATATATGTTCCATCAACATTTTTCAAATCATGATTGCCAATGGAAGTTCCATGAAATGTGAGGGGCGTTGTGAAAATGTGTGTCTCCAAATTGGTCAGTACAAGCTAAAATATCATATGTTTTCTATCGACATGGGTGGTTGTGAAAATGTTCTAGGTGTTTAATGGTTATGCAGTTGCAGTACCATCCTCATGAATTTAAAGGAATTTACCATGCAATTCCAATAGGAAGGCTATCAGTATAGGTTCGAAGGCATAACAACATGCTCCCCTAAGATAATAAATTATTACCAAATGGAAAATCTCCTAAAAAATAGTCATTCGTGCATTAGCCACAAATCCATGTCAGTCAAGAAGTGGAGACACCCTTTGTGCATACTGACCTCCAATTTGTCCTCTCCAAACACTAAACTATGTTTTCCACTCCCCATGGTTTTCCCCCTTCCCGTGGTGTTGATGATCATTCCATTCCTCTAGTTTTAGGTAGTCTTCTACCCAATATTTACCCTTATCATCATGCCTTTTCATATAATAATTAAATTGAGCAAATTGTTCAAGAATTAATCAACATGGGTGTCATTTGTCATATCACTATCCCCCATTCTTCTCATGTGGTCATGGTCCTCAAGAAATAAGTCAAGCAAAGCATGTGTCCAAGCTTTCATGCCCTCAAAAAACTCACCATCAAAGACAAGCGTCCCATTCATGTAATTGATGATTTATTGGATGAATTTAGTGGTTCTCAATAATTTACCAAACACGATCTTCATTTTTTCTACCACCAAATATGTATGAAAGAGGTAGACATTCCCAATATTGCATTTCAAACTCATGAGGGTCACTATGAGTTCTTGGTCATGCCCTTTAGCCTATGTAATGCCCCCTCCACTTACCAAAGTCTCATGAAACATGCATTTCATCCTTTTCTCTATCATTTTGTGTTATTTTTCTTTGATGATATTCTCATCTTTAGTAAAACATGGACGATCGATGTTTCCCATGTGGATAAAGTTCTCCATCTACTTTCTTAGCACCAAATTTTATTGAAACAATATAAATGTTCCATTAGTGCATCATAAGTGGATTAATTTTACATATTATCAGAAAGGATGGTGTAAGGGTGGATCCTAATAAAATTGAAGCTATGCAGGATTGGCCTGGCCCCAAAACTCTCTAGAAATTATGTGGTTTTTTTGGTTTAATGGGATATTATCACAAGTTTGTTCATAACTATGGAAAAATTTCATCACCTCTCAACTTCTCTCCTTAAAAATAATTATTTCAATTGGATTCTAGTACCTAATCAATCCTTACACACCTTGAAAGTGATTGTCTGCACAACTCCTTTCGTGGCCCTTCCCGACCTAGAGCAGTCCTCACACAAGAAGGATCACCTTTGTCCTTCACTAGAAAACAAATTTCAGAGTGACATTTGGTCCAATCAATATATGAAAAGGAAATGTTGGATATTTTTCATGTGGTGGATCTATGACGTCCTTATATATTTGGGAAATGGTTCCAAATTAAGATAGATCATTAGAGCCTTAAGAATTTTCTGAACCAACAAATTTCATCCCTAGAATAAAAAAATGAGTGACCAAGATATTTTTATATGATTATGATATCATTTACAAGAAGGAAAAATAAGTTGTGTTTGTTTATTCTCTTTCCAGGAAGTATGAAGATGAAGGATCCCTCTTTTATCTCTCATTCCCTGTACCAATTTGGCTCCAAGTTGTTCACAGAGAATGGCTACAATACCCCAAAATTTATTTCCTTATCCAACAATTGCAAGACAATTTTGTATTTTCTCCAGGGTACTTGTGGTACAATGATGAGCTTCACTAAAAAGGCCATCTGTATTTAAGAAAATAGTCACAACTTAAATCTACGGTGTTCTTGGAGCTTCATGCCTCCGCCACAGGTAGGCATTCAGTGTTTGTTGGTTGTGGATCCTATTATATTCTCAATTCATAGGTTTCTTTCAGTCGTGCTTGGATCTCATTCCCTAACTGGGGGTGTGGGGGTCTTCCCCCCCAAAAACTGTCGCCAGGGGGGTCATAGGGGGGTGATGACAGTTTGTTTAGGCCCCCCTAGATGGGGATTCAAGGGCAGCACCCCCGAAGTGAAATTTTAAGAAATATTTCCTTGTAAAATATTGCAATTATAAGGTCACAGATCTGATGGTAGAAGTTATTTTTTTCCCTATAAGGAAACCCTCTTTTATGAGGGAATTGTATTGTGACAGGGTATTATCGCGAATATTTTTATTCTAACATAGGATATTGTGAGAGAAAGAAGAGGAAGTTGCAATGAGTGTGTTGTAGGTTGTATCCCTTCATTTTGTTAGATAATAATAAGGAAGGATCCGATAATTTATCTGGTGGACGTATCCCACACTAGGTGAACCATGTATATCTATGTCTCTATTGTCTTATGTATCTTCTATGTTTTATTTCCGCATTTGTTTTATTTTATTTCTCTGCGGTCTTGTTTTTATAACAACTAGTATTAGAGAGAAAGGTAACTCAAAGGAAAATATGGTTCCTGGTTGAAGTGGGAGTAATGGAGGAAGTTGGAAAGTTTAGGGTTGAGACATTTAATAGAAAAAAAATACCAGTTATGGAAGATTCATATGGAATATTATTTATATCAGAAGGATCTATTCCTACCATTGGGAGGAATAGAAAAGAAGTTGTCAGCCATGAAGGATGAAGAATGGGAGGTTCATGATAGAAAGGAACTAGGATTGATACAGTTGAGACTAGAAGCATCAGTGGATTTAAATATTTTTATATAAAAGACAACAATGGAGTTGATGGATGCATTGGATAAACTATATGAAAAACCCTCAATGTCCAATAAGATATTTCTAATGAAGAGATTATTTGATATGAATATGTGATAAGGTGGGTGTGTTGTAGATCATTTAAATGAATTTAATATGATTAATAATTAACTAAGTTTTGTAAAAGTGGACTTTGATGATGAGGTCGGGGCTCTTCTAATCCTGTGCTCATTTCTAGAAAGATGGAATGGCTTGTTCATGGATATAAGTAACTCTGTCTTTGGTTCAAACACTCTAACATTTTATGATGTTGTTGGTGTTATACTTAGAGAGGAAATGCGATAGAAAATCATAGGTGAAACATCGGGTAATGCATTGACAATGGAGAACAGAGGAAGACAAAAGGATAGAGGAAAGGGCTCAAGGAACCATGGGAATTCTAGGAAGGGAAGATCCAAATCCAAAATTGGAAAGACAGAGTGTTCGAATTGTGGGAAGAAAGGAGATCTGAAGAAACACTACATAGCTCCAAAGAAACAAAGAGATGGGCAACAAGAGAAATATCAAGAAGCAAATGTAACAGGTCATGTGTTAGAAGATGCTTTGATTCTTTCTGTAGATAATATTTCCAACTCTTGGGTAGTATATTTAGGGGATTCATTTGATGCCACACCCCATAGGAAACATTTTCTATATTATATTCAAGGTGATTTGGGATAGGTTCATTTGGGTGATGATGCACCATGCAAAATTGTTGGAATGGGAAAGGTAAAGATAAAGCAAATGAATGAAAACCAATGGTTATTGAAATAGGTAAGACATGTTCAAGATATAAGGAATGCAGATACTTCACAAAATAATTTTTTTTCCATATCTTAAACAAATTGATTTTGATTTATGTGAGCATTGTGTTTATGGAAAAAAAAGAGAGTCATATTTCTCAGAGTCAGAAAAGAAAATAAGAGTGAAAGGTTAGAGCTTGTGCATATATATGTATGGATACCAACTCAATTATCATCTCTTAGTGGATCTTGTTATTATGTTACTTTTATTGATGATGTAACTAGAAAAAATTGGTATTATTGAATTCGACAAAAATATGATGTTTTTGATACTTTTAAGAAATGGAAAGCTTTGGTTGAGAATGAGACAGGAAAAAGGTTGAAGTGTCTTAGATAAAAAAATGGAGGTGGATATTGTAGTAAGGAGTTTGATGATTTTTTTTCATATAATGGGATTCATAGAGATAATACAGTTACAGGAACACCACAAGAAAATGGTGTGTCATAAAGGATGAACAGGACAATCGTGGAGCGTTCAAGGAGTATTAGATTGCATGTTGGGTTTCCCTTACAGTTCTGAGAAGATGTTATAGATATTTTTGTTTACTTAATAAACAAAGGACCTTCAATATCTTTGGATGATGGAATTCCAAAGGAGGAATGGACAAGTAGATAGGTAAACTATTATATTTTGAAGACTTTTGGTTGTGAAGCATTTGTTCATATTGATAAAGAAAATAGAACAAATCTTGAGGAGAACTCCAATAAGTGTACCTTTATTGGATATGGTGTTAATGATTTTGGTTATCAATTATGGGATTATGAAAACAACAAAATCATTAGGAGTAGATATATCATATTCAATGAGAAGGTCATGTACAAAGATGAGTTGCAGGGAAAGAAAGAAGAAAAAGAAAAACTAGAATACACAGTGCTTGATGACATCACTGAAATAGAAATTCTAAAGGTACAATAAAATAAAAATGTACAACAGCATGAGAAGAAGGTACCTCAAACTCTTGCAAGTGCTTTTATAAGATCTACTAGGTTGTAGATCCTCTGAATTATACTATCCTTCATTGTATTATTTATTATTGACTGATTCTATTGAACCATAAAGTTATGAAGAGGAAATGTAGGTAGAAACTAAAAATAAGTGGGAGAAATGCATGAAAGAATAAATGGATTCCTTGGTAAATAACCAGACTTGGGACTTGGTTTAGTTTCCTGCAGAAAAAATGAACATTTCCGAATAAATAGGTTTACATGTTGAAGGAAGCAAATGGAGAAAAAAAGCGGTACAAGGCTAGAATTGTTGTAAAGGGGTTTTCAAAAAAGAAAGGTACCATTCTTTTTTGAAGAAAACTTAAGTTTAATAATAATATACAACTCAGGTACCATTTCATACAATTCGTCTTGGAATATGGATATTTGAAGTTGGAAAAGATACATACTAGCCATAATCCTACAAACATATTAAGAAAGGGAGTAACCAGGGAGAAATTGATTTCCTGCTCAGTTTGAATTGGCCTTCAAGAATGAAGGTGCATATGATAAATTTTATAGGTCCAAGGTGGAGTATAGTCCAACAAGTACAACAACAATGGATTTGTTGTGATTAGTCTCCAAGTAGGATATTATTGGTTTTGGAGCCTGATTATATTCCTAATTTAAAGGTTTGTTTCAACTATGATTGGACCCCATTCCCTAATGGGTGGTTTTGGGGTGGATGTTCCCCCCCCCACAAATTTTTCCTCCCCTTTGGTGGGGGATTCAGGGGCAATGCCCACAAGGTGAAATTGTAGGAAAAATTACCTTGTAAAATATTGTGATTTCATAGTTAGTCTGGATACTCTGATTTCATTCGTGATGGATACTCTTTAAACCATCCCTAGATTGTAACCAAGTCTCCTCTTTAATACAATTAGTCCATATTCTATCAAAACTTGATACTATCTCTCATGCACAAATCCCTTTCACAAAAGGTTCCCAATACTTGGGAACACCTCTCAATGCTAAATTCACCGATTTAGCATCATGTACTGTCTCACCAATGGACGCAAGTTGATCTCAGATATGTGTAATGTTCATAATATAGTTCACAATCGTGTCCTCAATATAAATATTAATAACTTCAATTTGGTGCTTCAAATGTAGAAACATGCCTATCTTCTTGTTTTGGTATCGACTCACCAAAGAATCATACATTTCCTTAGCTATTTATTCTCAACAATGTGAAAAATCAACCGATCCTTTAAGAATTCTAGAAACACTCTTTTGGCCTTCACTTCCTTCTTCTTGTGAGCTTCAAATTTGTGTGAATCAATAGGACTTTCAACCACATACTCAACAAACTTTTTGAATTCACTATCCTCTAATAGAACAAAAATCCTTTCCTTCCAATCCCAGAAGTTCAACATCTCCAAGCTCTAATTTGATAACCCTTTATTGAAACTGCCCCTATACTATTGTTTCCCTAAAATATGTCCTTCAATTTCCCTTTCTAGTTATCAACCTAATAAGATCTATCCTCTTGTTTTCCTCCCTTTAGATACCAGGATCCCTCTTTCCTTCAAAGCCTTGAATCTGATACCATGTTTCTTTTCTAAGAGAATTCAAGCCATGGTATGTACTAATACCATGTTGATATTTACCACTCTACTCAACACCCAACAAATAGCTCAAAATAAAGTCACTTTATCTACTAAAAGAAAAAATGAGTAATCAACTACACATGCAGTAGAAACATAAACAAGGAAACCAAATCAAGTACACATAAAACCCAATATTTTTCGGTATAAACCCATTGAAAAAAAACCAAAGGGAAAAAAATTCCAATGATGCTTTTATTAAGGTCAAATCAGGGCTCCCGTAATATGGAAAATAGAACACTAAGAGATTGATACATTGCAGACAAACCTGACAACTCCTCTGTTGTTGTATGACCCTATACCAACATGGTTCCTAAGGCATACATGATTCAACCCTCTTTGAACCATGTATATATGTTCTTGTATACACTATGAACCATGCATGTGTACAAAAAACATGTATGGAAATATTTGTGCAATCCTATACTACCTTCTGGCTTCTATCAACTGAAACCCAACTGTGGTGGCCTCTTCTCTCTCTCCTCCTTGACCTGTAGGACCTCTACATGGAATTCCTTCTCCAGCTATCTAATATCTTTAATCCAACTATAAGATTGACATTGTGCTAGAAGATAGACATAAGACAATATTTGTGACAGAATGGGGAAACTACCACTACATCACGATGTCGTTTGGGTTAAAGAATGCACTTGTTGTGTTTTCTAGAGTAATTGTTGCATCCTTTAAGGAATTTATTAGTAGGTTTCTTAAAGTTTACTTAGATGATTGGACTTTTTTCATGTTATTGAAATACCACATAGAAACTTTGTGGTTAATGCCCGACAGATGTAGGCAATATCAAATCTCATTAAATTTGAAGAAGTGCATTTTCTATGCATCATTTGGGATATTGATAGGTCATGTGGTATGAAAGCAAGGTTTTTTGGTTGATCCTGCCAAGATAGAAGTAATAATGACTTTTCCACCACTTGAAACAATGACACCATTGAGAACCACATTGGTTCATACAAGATATTATATAAAATTTATTAAATTCTATGCACATATTATGACCCTAATGCAAAAGTTGTTAAATAAAGAAGCTAATTTTCTATGAAATGAATATTGGCAGTAGGGTCTGGATGTGTTGAAGCAAGAGTTAGTAACTACACCCATTTTGGTGTTCCCTGATTGGTAGAAATATTTTCATGTTCACGTGGATGCATCGCTGATAGTGCTCAACGTATTGTTATCCCATCCATGAGAGGGAGATTTAGACCACCCGATTTCCTTTTCTATTAGGAAGTTGTCAAGTGCTAAAAATAATTACACAGCGATAGAAAGGGACAACTTGGAAATGGTTTATGCCTTGTAGAAGTCCATACACTACTTGTTGGGATCCCACTTCAAAATGTATACAGACCACTCTGCACTTAGATACCTAGTGAACAAGCCAATGTTGGGGGGAGAACCTATAGGTGGTTATTGATGTTCCAAGAGTATGATTTTGAATTTATTGTGAATCTAGGAAAACTGAATGCAGGACCATACCATTTGTCCTGAATACTAATACGTGAGGACGTAGGGAATCTAGATGATAGTTTACTAGATCCACATTTATTTTCAGTTAAAATGGTAGATGACTACTTTGTAGAGATTGTCTGATTTTTGAGTATAGTAATCACTCCATCCGATATGATAGTAACATAGAATAAGTAGCTAGTGGTTAAGGAAATGGATTATCCATTGATATAATTAAATCTATATAAGTTAGGTGCATGTGGGATATTGCGATGTTGTGTGCTAGAACATGAGATACCAATGATCCTACAAGAGGTGCATGATGTAATTGTGGGAGGAAATTATGAAGGAAAGGAGATAGTGTAAAAGATATTGTGCGTCAGGCTATGGTGTCCCACTCTCCATAAGGATGCTAATGATTATTATGAGAGTTTTAATGTTTGTCAGAGAGTAGGAAGTTCATCATGAAGGGATGATATTCCTTTGAGTTTGCAAGTCACCTTACAAGCATTTGACAAATGGGAAGTGCATTTTATTGGCTAAATTAACCCACCAACAAGGAGATTAGGAGCCCAGTAAATAATTCCTGCGACAAACTACTTGACAAGATGGGAAGAGGAAAAACCAAGTACATATTGTAGCGCAGAGAAAACTATGTGGTTCTTATTCAAGAATGTAGTTACAAGGTTTGGGTGTCCTAAAGTACTTATGAGTGACCATGGGACACACTTTTTGAACAAGACAATTGTAACATTGACAGAAGAGTTCCAAATTCAACATCAAAAGAGCAATCCATATCACTTGCAAGAAAATAGAATTGTGGAGGCCTTCAATAAGATACTAGAGAATGTGTTGACAAATGTTTGTAATGTAGGATGGAAAGATTGGGACTTATAGATCCCTACCATTTTACTGTTGTATAGAACTACATACAAGAAGTTGTTAGGTCAAATGCCTTTTACATTAGCATATGGACAAGAAGCATTCATTCCCATGGAATTTCATGTACCGTGTTTGTGCATTGTTTCTATAACAAAACTTACATATTCCAATGAAATAGAAGAAATACTATCACAGTTACTGATATTTGAGGAAGATCGATTTGTTGCAAGTTTTCATCAACAAGTACATAAAGCATGTGAAAATGCATGGCATGATAGACGCATCAAGCAAAAGAAGTTCCAGGAAAGATATTTGGTATTGCGATATGAAAGTAAGTTCTTGCAATTTAGAATTTTCATAGAGAGTTGAGTTGCAGAGTGGAGTCAGAGAGCCAAATATCCATATCTGATTTGCATATCCCAGTTGGATGTAGAGAATCGTCACCGAGGAATATGGAACCACCTAAGGAAACACCAACTTCAACGTCTGTAATAAAGAAACAATGTAGTAAACCGATGATGACACATGTAGTGAAAGAGACACAGGAGGCATCCTCCTTCTCATATATATTCCCTAGAGACTACATCCCACTAAGAAAGCCATCCACCAAATAGTTCAATTTTCATAAAGATGTGAAGTATCCACTCGTAGAACCAAAAATTCTAAAAGGATTGATTGTGGAAGAGGACATGTTAGGCTTCATACCCACTCTCGAGTATGTCGGCCATGACATAATAGAGGAAAAGAAGTTTCCTAAGTTAGTGCCTAACAAGTTCTTGATGAAATTTTTTATCTTTGAGACTCAAATGATTTTCATCAAGCCACATGTTTAGGTTACAGGTTTATAGAAGGCAGTTATTTTGAATTTGTTCGACATACCTCACTTTGGGAGGATCCTATAGATTAATGCTTGTGTAAAGATGTTTCTTAGTTGTGTACATGGGGGATACTTGTGGCTCGAAATGACAATTTCCATTGATGCATATATGATAGTTTGCATTACCAGTCTTCTTTCACGTGGGATGGACCCCTCTCTATTGTTTTTTGATAGGAAGAACAAAAAGGCTCTAGGTGAGAGCATGAAGGAGAAGTTCCATACATTCTAAGGACAACGCGGATTGCATGTCACAAGCATATATGACCTTACAATAAGGTTTGCGATGTAAGTATTAGAATCTAAGTTTTTAAGAAAGTGAATAAAATACCAATTCCCCTCAACAGTGATAGCAATAGCAGAAAGGTGTGCTGAGAACGTCCAAATGAATTGTGTCATGTTTTTACTAAACCAATTACTGATTGATTATAAAAAGGCACAAGATAAGGGTATCGAATTCAACTATTCCAGGATACTCAATCTAATAGAAAATCTGCATGGAGGGAGCCAGATGACACATAGTTTTTATGACTCAAGAACAAACCATGTTTAGCCACGCATTACCCAAACTTTTGGTATATGGCATATAAAGCGTGAAAAATGGATAACAATGTTTCCTTCTATCTGTATAAAGAAACATCTAGAGAAACCATTGAGAGGAGACTGTGCTTACCACCACAGGTGGTCACCACCATATGTATGTACAAGTAAACAAGAACCTAGATCAACATTGGATCCCAAGCCAATATAGATTGACTAAATATGAGATGGGCCATATTATGGTCGATTGGGATTCCTAATGGAATATTACACTAGAAGAAACAGGGCCATTAGTGAAACCAAACCTGCAACTATAAGAGATCGATGATGATGATGATGATGAAGGATATGAATAGAAAAAAAGTATTGGCACAGAAGAAACCACACAACACACAACACCATGCCCAGATAGGAAGAGGAAGGAACAAGAGACAACAAGATCCATCACACAACGAATAAAGTGCAAGGTTGTTAAGGAAGTGGCTATCTAAGCATTGATAGATGAAGATTTTGAGAATATAGGTGATCAAGTGAAGAAAGCTACAGATGACACATTTCACCACACAATGAAACAATAGGAAGAGTTGCACATAAAGATGCAAGAGAACATGGTCGAGTTGCACCAACTCCTAGAAGTAGAAAACATTGCACCAGGGAAACATATATAGGATGAACTCACAACAAGTACCAAAAAACTGGGGAGGAAGGGCCATCACTCTCTCAACAGTTAGTAGTAGCAGGTAAATGATGATTAATGAAGCTAGCGACAGAGGAAGTAGAATTCCCCACCGCAAAGATGCAGGAACGAGAAAGGGAACTAGTTCATATTAAATTAGAAGGGAACTAGGTCATATTGACTTAGTGTTTTCTCACCTTTTAACAGATGTATCACAATAATTGCAGTTGAGTGTGACACAAGAGATGAAATTGTGCGCATAAACAACATCAAGCAAGCTGGTTAAGATTACAACCGAGAATGTGTTAATGTTTATGCCATTATTATAGTTCTTTGCATTTCAATAGATAAGAGCATAATAAGAACAAGATCACTGAGAAATACACATTCAAAAGAGACAACATTTATCTTGGGAAACCCTCTAGGGGAAGAAAACCCAACAAAAACTTCCTTATCATAAATA